>PVIC010003407.1:0-69282 GCA_004025085.1 Thryonomys swinderianus
GAAGGAAGGAAGGAAGGAAGGAAGGAAGGAAGGAAGGAAGGAAGGAAGGAAGGAAGGAAGGAAGGAAGGAAGGAAGGAAGGAAGGAAGGAAGGAGAAAGAGAGAAACAGAGAAAGAGAGAGAGAGAAAGAGAGAAAGAGAGAGAGAAAGAAAGAAAGAGAGAAAGAGAGAAAGAAAGAAAGAAAGAAAGAAAGAAAGAAAGAAAGAGAAAGAAAGAAAGAAAGAAAGAGAAAGGAAGGAAGGAAGGGAAAGAAGAAAGAGAAAGAGAGAGAAGGAAAGAGAGATAAAGAGCGAAAGAAAGAAAGAAAAGACAGAGAGAAAGAAAGAAAGGTTCCAGGGATATTGAATCTGCAAATAATTTTAAAAACAAAACCAAAAGCAGAAAAGTCTCCACAGTAAACTGGTTAATATGCACCCAGTGTATTCCGCCATTATGGAAACTGAACTTAATTTGTCGTAACATGATGCAGCTATTTAGCATTTCCTCCTCCTTCTTCTAGTTAATTCTGAGTGGAGATAAATCTTGAAAACCAAACTGGAGGGCCCAGCAGGAGGCCCTGCAAAGTCATGTGGGTTGCAGCTCCCCAGTGCCCCTTTGCTATTTTCTGAGCAATTAAAAGTTATGCAGGGAAATACAGTGTCACTAATGTCACTCGTGAACACTATGGAACCTGGGTGCATGGAATAATTTGCTTCAGACAAGGGACAACCGTGGGTATGCAAACAATATTCTACTACCCCAGGAAGTGTTCTGAATACTACAAGTGTAGGGAAAGGACCCAGCCCGAGGGGTTGTCAACCCTTTAAATCTTGGAGCACAGTAGGCACGTTACTGAGCTGTCAGTTCTTAAATCCGGGTACGAAGGCTCCGGGAATGTGGAGTCAGCGACAGAAGCCCAGGGTGTCTATCTGAGAAAGCGCAATGGCCGTGTGGCTCAATCTAGGCTCCATCTCCCCGCTTGTAGTGAAGTTTTGAATCCTGGCACTCTTGTCCTTGATCCAGGCAGTCGCAGCTACAGCTGGCATGATCTGCTATCACTGTTTTACTCTCCTTTTGACCCTCCTATGCTTTCAGATGTAGCACATTTCACTTAATCTAAGATGCTATCGATCACAGGAACCACTATTTTATGTACCGCTAGAGAAGGAGAAATGTGGCCAATTAAACTGTGACATGACACTGAATGTGACTTCAGACTTGTAACCAATGAGAGGAAACCAGAATCTTAGGTCCCACCAAGTGCAGCATGATTTCTGTCCAGATTCAGAGCTCTTTGTCTTTAAAAAGCAGGTGCAGGCAAGTATTTTTTCCCTCTCTTCCAGTCTTGCAACCCCACCAAGGTTCTCTAGCCCTCAGGCTACAGGACACAGCATATGACCCTAACTGGGCAGAGTTAGAGAAAGAGAGAGAATTATTAGATCACTCCCTAGTAAGAAGGCAAATGGGGGACTATGGGGCACTGGCCAGTGAATGCTCCAGTCTCAAGGAGAAATTCAGTCTGAGAAAAAGAGCAACCCATAGGAGAGACTAAGATGGAAAAGGAAGGACTCACGGCTAAGCTCCCCAAGGTCAATACAGCAGCACCAAAAGGCTACCCCTTTGGCTACCTGTAGAGTGAATGTTTCTTACCTCTTACTGTAAGAATCCTCATTTCTGCAGACACCAGGAGAGAAACTGAACCAGCAGGATCCCTCCCTCTCTCTCTGTTTCCTTGCCTGGGACACTGCCATGTGGAAATAACAAAACATGAATGATACACACCCTGATTTTACCTTGCAAATTTAGTCGCTGTCTTCCATTATCAAAGGCTTGTGGACATAGGTCCCTGCCTGTTTCTATACTAAGGAGACATAATTGTATTTTCAACAATGCTTTTCAATTTTTTAAAGGAGAAAAATCAAAATACCTCTCATGGTAGTGGAAGCAGAGGGGTCAAAGACAGAGCAAGTGTACATAAGAAAAGGGAAAGAAAAAAGAACAGCAAAGGGAATTTCTCTTCTCAAACTCTCTTTGTTGTTAACGTGTTCTTGAACCTCTCTGCAAACTCGTTTGTGGCAAGCATAGGGAGGATTTGAAAATTAAAGGTACACTCCTGTAAAAATACTAGAAATAAAAAATGGGCACACCATACCTGATCCAATCTACGGTCACCCTCAGACTGTGAGAAGTTTTATATTTCTGAGATTTGTTAATGAATATTTTCCAAAAACTTTTCTCTCTAAAATTTCATAACTCATCAGAGAATTATACTAATCCACTTACCCTATTTTAACTCTTCAAAAGTTCCTACAACCTCTGGTTTTCTTTTGCAGCAAAAGGTAATGGAAATTGCTTTTGAGGTTTCTTTTGTACAGTAATAATCTTGGGCAGGACCCACCTTGCTATGCCCTCATCTACACCTGGTAAATTGATTCCACACTGCTCTCTTATTCAAAAACTCAATCTCCTTGGAAACCAGAAAGAAAATGAATAATTGTAAAACCCTATTTTACCGCCATCAAGATCAAAACTTCATTACATAAATTTATTTGTCCCTTGGTCCCTTTTAGGTGAAAAATATCTATTATAAATTGGTGTTAATCTCCCATTTCAGTGACGTTTTTCTTCTAGATGGATCTCCAACTTGGAGAGTTGTCTAACTATTTCTGCTTTTAAAAATTATTTCCTCCTCCAACACTGAAGCATATTATGCTCTGTGTGCATCTGTGTAGTAAAACTCTTTTACAGTGTTTTCTGAAGGTTTATTAACTTTTTATTTAGAGAAGTGTTGAAGAGAGGTGATATTATTACGTTATGGATTTTTTGATCAGAGCATTTCCTCCAAAAAATGCCTTTTTCGGGAAATAGGGAATGAAAAAAAATGTAGAGCCTGGAACAGACCAACCATTTAAGTATTATGTTTACATGAAGCCTGTTGGGAAATGCTACAAGAGAAAAAGAAGTCTGAAACACAATCACAGAATACAATGCCACTACCTTTTGAAGATATCTGAAAGATAACTGATATTAATAATTCATTAGCAAAAATACACTTTGCACAATGATGTGAGCAAGAAATTCTCTCGGGCATTTGGTTTGGCCCTGAGAACCTGCAGTCTCAGCCCCCTGCAGTCTAACTGTACCCAGCCCACCACCACGTCCCCCACCTCTGGTGAATCCCCAGAGAGTCCACAAGCCCTGCCTCCCCCTGGTCCTTCTTGTGGCAATCAGGCTGCTAGTGAACTTCTACTGTTAACTGGTCCCGTAGATGATATACCTCAGTGTGGTCCCGGAGTATCAGAGACATGCCCTCCAAGGCCCCCTTTTTTGGAAAGGGCATCTACGCAGAGGGCATCCAGGTCTGTAATGTGTCAAAGTGAGTGCACTGCTCTGAACCGAAGTGTAGCAGATAGTAACTACGTCAGGACTGTGGGGCATATGGTGTCTCACAACTACTTGAGTTTGCTTTTATAGCATTAAAGCAGCCATTGACCACAGCAAATAAATGGGAGGGACTAAATTCCAGTTAAACAGTAAGGCTACTGAAATATGAATTTCATAAAATTTCCATATCATAATATATTGATTTTTCTAGTTTTTTTCCTCCAATCATTTAAAAATGTAACAGTCATTCTTAGCAGACAATACACAAGCAGATGGTACACCAGATTTGGCCTGCAGGCTGTGGTTTACCAACCCTGTTACAAATATGTGTTAGTAAAAATACAATTACCATGACTATATCAAAGAGGTAATGCTGCAGGTAAAATTTGTAACATTCCATTCGTATTTACAAGTTAGAGATCTGTGTAATGGAATGTTTTATTTTTGCTAACTGTACAATATGTGCTTATTTGTCATATTGATACTACTTTTGGACTAGTGGGTTTTAAAAATCAAGGTTTACTTCATTAAAAGAACTTCAACTTTTAACATTTAGAACACCCATACTAATTTACTTTCCCTTGAAAAAAGGCATTTTGAATCTTTTTTAAAATTTTTTTAAGTTTTGTTTGTTTGTGTGGTTTATTTTTATTTTTATTATTTTTTGAGACAGGGTCTCACTTTGTAGTTCAGGCTGGCCCTGAGCTTACTATGTAACCCAGGCTGGCCTCGAACTCATAGCAATCCTCCTGCCTCTGCCTCCCGAGTGCTGGGATGACAGGCATGAGCCACCACACCCGGCTTTTAAAGTTTTAATATACATTAGGTATAAGTTCCATGCTACCCTGAATTAATGCTTCAATGCATAGGCTAGATGAGGGTCTTGGCATTTGCTCTGTCCTTGTAGAATGTCCTTACCCTGATATCATTTCCTTGGGGGCTTTTGAAACTTTGAATTTATGAAGTGTCCTCTGAGTATGCCTGTGACCCACCCTCTAAGATAGAGAGTCACTTACCGAGCTCTTCTACCTTTCTTTCTTTCCCTTTTTTCCTTCCTTCCTTCCTTCCTCCCTCCTGCCCTCCCTCTCTCTCTTGTTCCCTCCCTCCCTCTCCCTCTCTCTCTCTCTTTCTCCATAGCACTTATTACCATATGTTATATTGGATCTTTACTGGTTTATTTATGTTCTCTCTTTTTACTAGAAAAAGTTTCAAGGGGTGAAGATTTCGTATTTTTCACTTCTTCATAATCCCAGTTTCTAGAAGTGTATCTAGCAAATAGTAGCTGATCAATATGCGACTTGCTGAATGAATAACCTGGGATGCACAAGACGTATGTCTCTGCTGGGGATATCATCCAACATCTGCCACATTGTAAACATGAATTATGCTGGACCACTGGCCACGCCCACCGCCACGCCCACCCAGGAATGGGAGGAGAAAACACCAATTCACACAAGGCCGCAAGCAGGTAATGGTGCAAACCCTGGAGACCCCTGATGGGAAGCGCTTACCTTTACGAAATACAAGTAATGAGGTTTTGGGCAATGGCCACATTGGAGAACTTTCAATAACCTCATATTCTGCTAAGAAGTAACAGCCACTTCCTTTCCTTTCCCTTAGTTTAACTGAGCTAAACTTCCTTCTAACATTTTCTTGTCAGAATGTTTGTAAATAAAAGAGCGAACAGTCTGAGATTCTCCACAAAACAAGGGTAATAGATACCTACTTCTTTATGAAGCACAGATTATTGTCTCCAAACTGTGGTGGAAATTTTTTCTTTTAAACCACAAACCAACCATGAAGAGAAAAAGAGACAAAAGAAATGTACAAATGTATTTTAAGTTCCTTCACAAAATTTTATAGGAATTAACAAATATAAACTTTAAACAGATTTATATTTGAAACATCTTTGTTTTGTGTCTCACGGTTGGAAATATTTTCACTGGAAAAATATGGTCCCTATTTCCTTTCTATGAAAGAGTTGTGGCAAAATGCAACTGATGTTAACACGTAGAAGTAGAAGTTGGCTAAATTTAACTCAGACTGTTATCTAAATACTTGCTTGGATGTTTGGCCTTGAATAAGACCATTAATGAGTGTTTCCCATATATTATGATTTATTTTTATTTTTGGTTCTGGGGTTTAAACCCAGGGCTTGTGTATGTTAACCCCATGCTTTTGCACTGAACTATACCCCAAGCTCATATTTCATGGTCTCAGGACACATTTTTCCCTCATTTTCATTCCTCTGAAGTCAAACTGCCCTCTCCAACTATACTTCTCTGTATTCTTTCTCTTTTTGTTATATATAAAATAATATTCAATAGCACAGTTTGTATCATTTTAGACTATGTGAAATAAGATATTTATAAAGCATAATTTACTCATAGCTTTATTCTATTCCTTACTTCCTCAGCCTTATGAGGCTTATGATTCTTTGTGAATCTTGTAGTAAGGCCTCATACCAAAGAAACACTTCATGTAATTGGCTCCCTGTCTACATCTGAAGGTTCAAAACTTCAAATTGTTCAATTTTTCCTATTATGTTCAGAATCTATGCTTTTCGGCTCACATGAGAAGTTATTATTAGCAGACATCTATTTAGCTCAGTCTTGATGTTATTTATTCCTTTCCTTGTTTTTTTCAAGATTCCACACCTATTTGTTACTCTGATAATAAATCTGAATCTAATTCAGGATTTATCTTAGAAAATTAAATACCACTTATGTTATATTCCAAACATATCCAACAATTTATCCTCCTAGCAAAGGAAGTATCAGAAGCTACTAACAATTCAGGAGGGGCAGAGTTCCGGGAATACCTTACTTCAGGACCAGACCCTCAAAGTACAGGCCAGACTTCTTGGAAGGACCATGGGCTATGGCCAGAGAGACTTGAATTTGAATCCCATCCCCATTTTATGACATTATATACAACACTGGAACAATAATACCCGCTTTGCAATGTGATAGCGAATGCTGAATTTGTGCAAAGTGCCTGGCAATAGGAGGACTTTAAAAAGTGACGATTAAGAGTTGTTCAAGATCCCATGTAAGAGATGGTGAACATCCAAAAAATTCAAAGTGTCGTTGACCCTTTTTCCCTCTTTTTGTGTCCTTGTTTGTTCAATTTACTCTCAGCCTTACAATAGTTGTGCTGTTGCCCTGCCACAATCTAGAATCATACAAGTTGAGAATTACTCTCAGTTGGATATCGGTTATTACCTATTTACATTCCAGCCTGAATTTAAAGTGAGTGAGACAGGCCTGGATTGGAATTTTGGCTCTGCTGCTCCCTAGCTTTGTCACCTTGGGGATCTGAATGACCTTGTCTCAGCCAGAGGTCCCTGGGGAAACAGAGGCAGTAAGATTCTTTGAGAGAGAGATGACTGTCGATGCAAGTATAGGTGTAAGTACAGGTATAGGATACAGGTATCACTAGAGGTACAGATGTAGGTATAGATATGTAATCTTTGGAGGTTGACAAGTCCCTAAGATACACAGAAAAGTTGACAATCTGGAGAAAAGGAAATCCTATGGTTTAGCTCCACTCCAAATGTTAGGTATGGGAAAAAGAATAACCAGCATTGTAACTTCCAGTCTAAAGGCTGCTGGTTCAAGACACAGGGAGGCGTTAGTTCAAGGCTGAAGGCAGGAAAAAGCCGATATTCAGAAGCAGTCAGGCAGGAAGTCTTCTCACGGGGGTGGGGGTATTCTGTTCCCATCTTCACCTGATGGGGTGAGGAGGCCCCGCTCTGGGGGGGGGGGGGGCTCTGCTTTCCCAAGTAACCTGAGTTACCTGTTTGTTCCATATAAAATGGGCCCAAAACACCAAGAATATAATTGCCTAGGTGGGCACCCAGGAAGTTAACAAAGGCACCCATCCTACTCTTCCTGGAGTGACTGTCATTTTCGTAGAGCAGATTATAGCCATCGTCCTGGGATGGCTGTCAGGACCCAGCGATGTCATGTACCAAAGCTTCTTGGGTTCAAGAAAGTTTCATTTTTGCCCTTATTTTCCTTTTATATTCCGTGTTTTGGACACCCATGTGCAGGTCGGGGACTACCTTGATCTTTGTTCTTTGTTTTATTCCTCCTAGCTCAATTCTACCCTCTAAGCCAAAACATGAGTATGTCATCTCCACGATTAAAGCAGTCTGTAAGTGCTCATGGGAACCCCCCCCCCACCCTGCGTCAGCCGGCGAGGACGGCAGAGCGGACGTCACACTGGAGAGGAGTCTGGCCCTGTGTCCCTCACAGACTGTTTGCGTCCTGGCCCTAGTGCTGCTTGCACGGTAGAGTCAACCAGATGTCCGAGAGGTCCACGTCTCGCACACTTCAGAGTACCTTCCACGCAGTCCAGCTGCCCTTCCCTGCCCTTTCACTCTGAAAACGTGCGGCTTGGTCGGCAGGATGCCCTGGCTGCTTCCCCTGCTCAGTACTGGGGAGGTGTGCTCATACATTATTTCAAAATTGCCCCTCATTTTCTTTCTCAATATTCCACTCGGGTCTCCTGTGTATGTGATTACCACATTTTCTTTCCAAATTGCACCCTAACTCCCATTCAGTGTTTCTTTCCATGTTACAATTTCCAGATTATAGTGATTTCTTTCCAGTGTGTTTAATCTTAAGTAAATCAATATGGCTATACTATTTTCCATCAAGTTAATCCTAAGTGAATTGAATCTTGTTTTCACTTGAGTTGGAGAAAGGGTTGGGTGAGGCTGCAGGAAGAACAACAAGGATGATATCACTCTCCTCAGTGCCAAGGGTGTCCACACTAAGGTCTCATTTCAGACCCCATTCCTAACGTTCTCACTTGGAGGCGTGTCAACTCACCCATGTCACCAAAACCGAAGAGATCAAAAAAGGAAAAGTGGGTAACTCAATATCTGACTTTTCTTAGAGATATTAAAATAAAGCACAGTCCAGGGAAGAAATATCTTTGTTCTCGCATCTTTGTGAAGTAATTATAGATACTGAGTTTAAATTTAAGTTATCTTGACTCAAACGATATGTCCAATCCAAGTGTGTACATTTCTTTCCCTGGAAACACAGCATGCATAGTTAAGTTTAACAGCTATTGTCAGAACAGCTGCTGACAGTGAGAAAGCTTAGACTTTCCAAACATTGCTGGAATTCAACTTCTTGCCCTTCTGATATTTAAAAAAATACATATAATGACGAAGTAATTCTGACTAAAAAAATCAAAATAAAAAGTAGTGAGGAAGGCAAGCCTAAGAAGGGTCACGGTGAGTGTGACTCTGGTGCCATTTAATTTGCGTGCTGCCTTGATGAGCTGTTCGTCTTTTCCCGTAAAGAACACTCTGAGCCTTTCAGAAAGTTAGCTTCCTCACGTCGAAGAGGGGCTCGTGAGCACTGCACAAGGCGGGGTGTGTGAGGAAGCAAGCACAGAAGAGGAGCTCAGTAGCTATCACTTACTCTTGGCTCTAGAAAGGGAGAATTTTAATCATTTCAAAGCTTAGATTTGTATACTGTATCACGCTAATAGAGACATTACAGGGGCTCCTGAGATTAAGATTGAAAGATCAAGTGCAGGACAGCCAGTGAAGCTTTAATTTCAAATAAACAAAGAATACTTTCTTAGTATGAGTATATCCGAAATACAAAACAGGACACACTTATGCAAAAAAAAAAAAAAAAAAAGGACACACTTTCTGACATTCATATGTAAGCAGACAGCCTGTATTTTTTTTTTTTTTCTTTTTGGAGACAGGTTCTCGCTTTGTAGTTCAGGCTGGCCCTGAGGTCACTATGGTGCCCAGGCAAGCCGCCGCAAACTCAGCAATCCTCCTGTCTCTGCCTCCCGAGTGCTAGGATGACAGGCGTGAGCCACCATGTCCGGCATTGTGGTATACGGTGTTGATTGTTGGTGGGCGAGAGTCTCCACGCCCAGCATTATATGTGGTTACCAGGGATCGAACCCAGGTCCTTGCGCTTGCGAGGCAGGCGCCAGAACCACTGAGCTAACCCTCCGGCCCGACAGCCTGTATTTTTAATTGCCAAACCTACCTGAAACAATTTATTTCAGACAGGTTCTAGAGCAGGCAGGCATGTCAATCTGGACTGACACTGTTCCTCTGTAGCTCAGGGGTCAAGAGCTGCCCAACTTGTGAAGGAGGCTGACCCGTGTCCCCAGAACCCAAGGGGTTAGTCAGCCTCTGTCCACGTCTTCCCGGATGTGCGCCTTCTCTTTGGAACCTCTGTTTCATCACTATCACACACTTCACCGGAGGATGGCCCTTTTCACATCCTGCCACGTAAGCAAACATCTCACCGACTCATCCTTTCCATTCCTCCTCTTCTTCCCCTCCTCTCTCCTCCTTCACTCATCTCTCCTTTCGGTTTTCTTTTTAGCCCAACTCCACAACTACTTTCTTTGTTGTCTTCTGGAGTCACCAGTTACTGCAGGCTTTTCCCTCTGGATCTGAGAAGGGTGTAGAACACAAGTCTCCCTCCGTGCGTATAGCAGGATCAGAGTCCATCCCCAGTTGTCTGTTTCTCTCTAATGGATGGACGTGACTGGCTTCTGAATGTGCAGCACTTGCGGGGTGATCCTCGGTTACCACCATCTCTGAGTGCTAATTAAAGACCAGGAACGATTAAGCAATGTTTGCATTTTATCTCAAGGATGCCTATGAGGTAAGTATTCTCATCGTCCCTTCTCTAAAAGTAGGGGAAATAAGAATCACGCTGTGGTTTATCTTCCCTGAAGTTCTTATTAAGGATTAGTCCTCCCGGCAGCAGATTTGAGAGGCGGGGCTTAGTGAGAGGTCTTTGGGTCATAAGGGAGATAGACCAAGAATGGGTCAATGCTTTTCTCTGAAAACGAGTGAGCTGTCCTGGCTCCAGTCTCTTTCTCTCCTACACATGCCCACTGACTCTTCCACTTTCCGCTAGGAGTTGAGGCAACACACGCCTCTCCTGGATGGGGTTGACCAACCTTGCACTTTGAAGCTGCCTGAATTATGAATGCAAATAAAACTTTTTTCTTTATCAGTCACCCTATGTCACCCTATAACATTCTGTTATAGCAACAGAAAACAAACTAAGACAGCTTAGATGACCAAACAAAATTGTTCAGTCGAGTACACTGTAAGAGACAGATGCGATTTAAATCCAGGCTTCAGACAGCAAAAGCCAGCACCATCTGGGGCGTCCATCAGAGCCCTGTCAGAACAGTAGGAGACCCTTCTCATATATTATACTTTTGTACCACAGTATTTCATCAAGATCCATGTCAAGTTTCATTTCTATAACATTTGTTTGCATTCTTCCTCCTAAATTGCTTTAATCTCTAAATCCCTGTTATTACATTTTTCCCTCTTACAACTCTGGCTTTTCTAAATATGCCTAATACCATGTCAGGATCCAGGTCCTAACCCCAGCTCTCATACCCAATCCTGAAAGCATCAAAACAAAATTGCCCAAGGCAGAGAGACAAAAATTAGAAATGCAGTATTAGCATTTCAGGAGGTGTTTGGAACCCCACAGAAACCAGTTGCTGTGGAGTATGTAACAAAGACACCACCCTGCTCTCCAGAAGGGGTCCGCCGATGGCCCTTTTTTAAAAACAGAGGCTGTGTTCTCATTGTGAATTTATCCAGAGGTGGCTACTGTCAAGTTACTGCCCCTGCAGGTGGCGCCTCCTTCCTGGCATGGGGGAGGGGTTGGCGCAGGAGCTGTTTTTAGCTCCGAGGGAAAGAAGGCTTTCTCCACAGCGCTGTAGGCCTCGCCCAGTGACAGCTCTGAGTGTCCTTAGGAAAAGGTCACGCGTCATGTCTTCTGCTGGCGAGTCTAGAAGAAAGAAGAAGCCCTGAAATTCTTTCCAAAGGTCACCAGCTCCGGACCTGGCTGCTTCCGCGGCATCTGAGAGCCTCAGGCTCAGGACTTCAGAGCTCTGGGAGCATCTGCCGCACTTTCCTACCGGCCTTGGCTGCTGTGGAAGCCAAGGGAGAGAGAGAGACCCGGCGGGAGCCAGCCCGGAGCAGGATGACCTGACTTGCCTTGCAGTGCCCGGTCCGAGGATGTCTGTTAACCATCTCAAACAGCTCAGCTGTCTCTGTATTATGTGGGATAATTGTATTTGGGTATTTATGGGACACTAGTCACCATGATCATTCATTCTTCCTTCCTGACTTCCAGCAGTTAATTTCACTTAACAAATACTTAGTGACTCGCTACTACAGACAAGTTCAGTATTCTTACTGAACTAAGAACATAGGCCATGCATGATAAATACAGTACCATGGTTTCAGCCCTGGCATGGGAGACAAATGATAAACAAGTAAACACCCAAGGAGTTCATTATAATTAGAAGTATATTTACTATGAAGTTAATGAAACACAAGCTTTGGGATCTCTAGCTTTCATAGCCTGCTATAAGACCCTGAGGGCCTGTGTTGTGCACATAGGCTGGAAGGAGGCAAAGCAGTCTTGCAATTTATGCACAACTCACGTGTTTTGTAATGTTGGCAAAAACCAATATATTTTTTGCATTCTCTTTCTTAAAGAAGGTTCTCTGAATGTGTACCCTTCAGCCTGATGACAATGTAAGGAACCATGCATAGATTACCACCTACAAACAGAAATGAAAACTGTATTTTGGCTTTTTGTAGAAAGGTAAATGTGAGCTATGTCTGCAGTTGTAAGCAAACCTGTTCTCATTTGCCTGGTTTTTTTTTTCTTTTTTCCACAATTGCTCCAGGTTTTCTTATATGCAAATGAAAGTTGATAACATTCAGCCTGGGGTAACAGGAAAACGTCTCCATCATTCAAAAGTAGAATTTAAAAGTAGACACAGGAGCCATGCATTGCTCACTGAAAATATGCCTGTTCCACCTCCCTTCTTTGACACAGAAAGATGAAGGGAAAAGAGCGAATTGCAAGACAGCATCAGTATTCTTCTAAGGCTAAGAGGGTTAGGGCCCAAGTACTACAGTCTGAACTTCATTGCAAGATGATGAAAAGGAAGGCATAATCACAAGGCCACTGAGTAGACAGTGTTGGCTGCAGAGTAAACTGTAAGATCATGGGGGATTACAGCACAGCCACCAGGCTGGCAGCAGCAACTACCACAGCAAAGATGGAGGCATCCACCCTGACTACTTCATAGACACCTTCTGTGGCTGGGATGCTTAATTTGGAGATTTTAAAGACTCCCCGAGGTAAATTGCATGACCCTGAATAAAGAGCTGTTTTTTTAACTTTACTATCCTTGTCTCTGCAAGGGAAAAATGTGGCCACAATATCACTGAGCAGTGTAAGAGGTTGAATCCTGTCCCCCCAGGTCCACAGGCTAAAGTGTTGACTCCCAGGACTTCAGTGTGTGATTGTAGTCGGAGACAGGTCTTTGTAGAGGGCATTAAAGGGAGATTATTAAGGTGGATTAAGGGATGGAGCCTAATCCAATGTGGCTAGTCCTCACATGTAAAGATTAAGACAGACACACTAGAAAGACTCTGTGTGGATACAAAGAGAAAGCGACAATTTACAAATCAAAGAAAGAGATCCTAACATTCAGATCTCAGACTGTTAGCCCCAGAAATGTGAATCCATTGCTGTTGTTCAGCGGATCCCATCTGCAGCCTTCATTCCAGCCACCCTAGAAAACTAGTGCAGTTTCTCATGGCAACACTGACACTGTTGGAGCTCAAGTTCCAATGACAGTAGGGAAGCGGAACCCTGGATCGCACTGGACCAGGGAAGTGCTCCCCACCCTTCCTAATAACTCTACTCTGGGCACAGCAATTGTGACGGTTTTGTCTTACCATAGCAAAACCCCATGATTTACCAGTATCTATTTTGTGCAAGTGAAATATCCTCGCAGAGTATTTCATTCCAACAATATAGATTTCCTTGTTAAAAAAAATGATTCAAAGGCAAAAGGATCTTAGTCCACCTATTGTAATTGAAAACAAAAAACACCTGAGGTTGAGTAAACTGTGAAGAAAAGAGATTCACGGCTCTAGAGGTTCAACAGCCATATTCAGCTTGGCTCTGTAAGGGCATCATTGTTGGCAATATCAACAATGGCTAAAGTATGTGCAGACAAGATCACAGGGCACGATAGAAAGTCAGGAAAGTTCAGAGGCCAGGATCACTCTGTGGTGTGTGTGTATTTGTGTGTGTGTTGCAAATGATTAAACATAAGGACTTGCATATGGTAAGTAAGTGTTCTACCACTGAACTACATGCCCAGAATGATTCAGTTAGAATCACTATTACCTTAGGTTAGGAAAAGATTTCTTATATAGGAGACAATAAGTACAAAATATTTAAAAAATGATTAGTACATTAAAAACATTTGCACTTCAAAAGATATTTAAAATACAAATTCAAGCAACAGACTAAAAGATTGTTTTTGAAAAATAAATGTTTGATAAAGGACTAATATCTATGATACATAAAGAATTCTTATAATTCAATAAGAATTTTAAAAGGTCAAAACATCATTGAAGAAGGGTTGTTTTATATATATAATAAACACATAGAACAGTCAATATCAGTCATTAGGGAATTGAAGCAAGATAATGTTATACATGTGAGAGAATGGCTAAAATTTAGAAAACTGACTATTAGCATGGGAACAACAAGAAATTCTTAGAATCACTGCTCAGAATGTAAATAGTACAAGCCCTTTGTGAAGTAAAGTGTCATTTTCTTATAGGGTAAACATAAGCGTACCAAATGACCCAGTTATTCTTTTCCTAGGTTATTTACTCAGACATTAAAACATATCATAGAAAGATTTTTAAGCAAATTATGGCAGTAGTTTCATTCACAATAATTCAAACAGAATATAATCTAAATGCCAATCACTCATGAATAAAAATAAATTATGATATATCCTTATAACAAAATATTACTCAGCAATAAAAATGAGTAAACTATGGATAAACACAACAATGTGGGTGAATGTGAAAAGTATTCTACTAAGTGAAAGAAGTCAGACAAAAGGTTATAACTATAATTTTATTTATAAGAAATTCCATAAGAATAAAGTAAAAGTGACAAAGTAGACCAAGGTTGATAGGGGCCAAAAGTAAGGAAAGACTATTTACTGCAAATAAGTGAGAAAAGAGTTGTTTGTTTTTGTGTTTTGATGCTAGGAAAATCCATGATTGTGATTACATGCATTATATATAACACACATCTGTGGTACCTGCTATTCTGTAGTACCTACATACTTGTGGTATGGTATGCTATACGTATTTGCCCAAACTCATTAAGCTAAATATTTTAAATGGGTGAAAGTTATTATACGTATATTATACTTCAGTGAAGCTGAGCTGATGGTCATAAAAAAAAATTAGAAAAAAGGGACTAATAGAAGCAAATACATCTAGTTGCTTTCAGGAATCAGATTTGGTAGTGGCAACATTCTTATTGTTATTCTGAAATGATCACGTGTGGAGTGTGGGACTAAACCTTAGTAACTGTGGAGTGTTCTAATTCTAACATTGGCTGTCCTTGAGAAACAACACAAGACTATTAATATGGGACAAAAAGACAGATATACAATGTGGAAGAGGTTAAATAAAACCCCTCCATCCAAAATCAATAGAGATGTGTTAGTAGGAGCAGATCAAGTATTTTGCCTACTACTATAAAATGCTATGAAAACAACAGCCACAGAGGATCAATGCAATCTCTCATCCTGAAATTCTATTTCCAGCTAATAGAAATTAAGATTTCTTGAATGAATATCGGTACTAGGTCTGGGGCAGAAAATGTAAAAGATGAGCTTAAAACCTCCTGTCACCCAAATAATGAAAAAGCTATAAAAGACTACTGGGATCATGTCAATAATATCCAAGGACCAATGTGACCTATACAAAGACAAATGATATTTAAATAGAATAGTAAATTCATTAGATTGAAAATTTACATGTAAGTTTAAATGCATGTGTTTAAAGCAATGTTTAAAAAAGAAAATTAATTGACTTGAAGAGAATAGAGATAAATTTATTGCCTTGAAAACTCAGTAAATAAAAGGAAAAAATTAAGCATTTGTCTACCTTTGATTCATAAATTTACTTGACAACTGTATTAATCATTTTCCTTTTACTGATACAAAATATTTAACACCTGCACCTTAAAGGAGGTTTATTTTTGGCTTACAGTTTTCAGAAGGTTCAGTCCATGGTTAGTTGGCACCAAGGCAGAAATACCATGGTAGAAGGACATGGCAGAGAAAAGCTGCTGGACTCACTGCAGCCAGGAGAGAGCACTGATACGTACAGAGCACCCTGGTGGTCTGGTCATCTTCCAAAGCCCCAGTTATGATCATGATATTCTGGGAACATTCTAGATCAAAACCAGAACAGCAACCCCCCCAAAATATATATATGTCTCTTCATAAATTTTTTCAAGCTTATAAATAAAATCAAAATTAAAATACCATTATTTGACAACTCAAAAGGATTTAGACACTTAGCATCAATAACTATAGCAAATTGAGACTATAGCCACTAGATCAAAATAAGGACAAAATTGAGACATTTTGCTTCTCTTGATAAATGAACATAGTGTTCCTTGTAGTCTTGCCTAAGAGATAAAACTCAAGTGAATCAAATCTCTGGATCCTGCTGCAGAGATTCAGGAAATGCAGAGGAAAGAAGAATAGGCCAAGCTGCACCAGGAGCACATGTCAGCCACACTCAGACTCTAGGGACCTCAGGGCAGCTTGTCAGCTAACCCAGATTCTTCAGTAGTTAAGTTCTAAGGAAAATACTGGAGAGATCCCCAGAAGAGACTTAGTGACATTTCAAACTTTAAAAAATTGGTAAGACTAAACTGGGGATTTGGTTGATAAAACCACAGAGAAACAGAGAAAAATTATTACTATAAAAATCAATATAGTGATGGGACTGGAGATTTGGTTCAGTGGTTCCGGCACCTGCCTCGCAAGTACGGGGTCCTGAGTTCAATCCCCATAACCACATACAATGCTGGGCGTGGTCACTCACGCCCACCAGCCATCAATACCACACACCACAGTGCCAGGCATGCTGGCTCACGCCTGTCATCCCAGCACTCGGGAGGCAGAGGCAGGAGGACTGCTGAGTTCAAGGCTTGCCTGGGCTACATAGTGAGCTCAGAGCCAGCCTGAACTACAAAGCAAGACCCTGTCTCAAAAAAAAAAAATCTTTAAAGTGAAATAAGTTCATTAAGGTGGATCTTCATCCCATATGACTTGTAGCCTTATAAGGATAGACTAGCACACAGACACAGGATGGTCAGACGAAGAAAACATGAAGAGACTGACTATCTGGCAAGCCAAACAGAAAGGCTGTGAAAGAAACCAAACCTGAAAATTATTGGAGCTGGGTGATGAGAATATCAGGGTTATTATACTACAGTATTCTACTTTCTATATCTGTGTTTAAAGTTTTTCACTTTAAAAACAAATGAAATGCAGGAAAATGACAGTGGAAAACTAAAATGAAGTTGCTTTATTTTTATTTCCTATGCATTTCACTTGTTTGATATTTCAATTGCCACTTTTCATCTTAGCTTGTTTTTTCCATGTGCTTTTCTGTTCTTCTTTCATAGAAATTCTTTGCATTTTATAGATTGCTCAATTAGTTTCTGAAATGTTCTTCTGAATCACATAATAAATCAAAGAGTTCGCTATTCTTTTGAGTCTTTATAATAATATTAATTTTATTCCTTTAGTAATTTTTTCATAGGCCCTATGTGGGTTTTTCCCTCTAAAATTTTA
Organism: Thryonomys swinderianus; assembly: GCA_004025085.1. Taxonomy (NCBI): domain Eukaryota; kingdom Metazoa; phylum Chordata; class Mammalia; order Rodentia; family Thryonomyidae; genus Thryonomys; species Thryonomys swinderianus. The sequence goes on from PVIC010003407.1 coordinate 17,110, forward strand.
TCTTAGGATAAGGGGACATCTATTTGGATCCAGAACTTCCAAAATGACAGAGAAAAAAGAGTCTTTGGGGCCATTGTGTGCTAGGCTGGACACTAAAGCTTATAAACTACAGTCCAAGGAAATGTTCTTACAGGTGACTTCAAGCCCAATATCTAGTATCTGTTATGTTTTTTTCCTTTTTTATGGTGTCAAACTACTACCAGTGAGTAATTTTGGTTCTTCTCTTAGCCTTTTGTGCCTAATTGCTGAAAACATGCACAATTCCCTGATATGTACAGCGGGACTTCAGAGAGGGGGCACTATTTCATGTTCCAAGTGTGACTGCACACATTTGTGAAGCTGAGCAGTAGAATGTGGGAGACCCTGGGTTTAACCCCCAATATTACAAAAATAAAAATAATAACCAAAATACCCCTCTTAAGTCTCACCACAGTGAGATACCACTTCACATCTACTTAGAAGGCTATAGTATTTTCATAATAAGAAAATTCCCCAGAAAATAACAAGTGTTAGTGAGCATGTGACACTGAAACATCTATGGACAGCTCGTGAGAGTGTGAAATAGTACAGCTGCTGTGGAAATCAGTTTGGTGATTCCTCACAAAGTTAAACATAAAATTGCCATTTGACCCAGCAATTCCAGTTAAGGAAATAGACTGTGACAATTTATGTCCTTGACATATAAATTAGTTTGAAAGTTAAAGTAAAATTAAATGGAGAAGAGAGAAATGCCCTGAAACATACTGAAGGCTGTAATTTCCACCTTCTACATCTCTCAGTCTCTCAGGGTCATCAGAAAAAGTCAGGGGAAATCCCACCTCTGCTTTATGAAAGCTCTGGAGAAAAGTAGGGTGATGCTAAAAGAAAATTTAACAATGGGTATGGCATGGGCATGGGCCATGCCAGGGAGATGTTCAGCACAACCTTAGCAGTATTACTAGGTATGGTACAGATGAAAGATCCCTTGATATTCAAACTGGGCTAGGAGATGTTGTTATGGTTTGTGTTGAGATGTCCCCCCAGAGCCTCATGAAGATGAGGTGGGACTTTCTTTTCACAGGTAGTTGAGTCTGGAATGTGTGCTGTTGGAGTTAAGGGAATGTGATTACTAAACCACTACACATGAGTAATTAGTTTAGCACTGTCCTAATCCCAGTAGTCTGAATAAGATAAAAGGGGCAGAAAGACATTGTTAAAACCCTTCTTCTTACCTTTTCTGCCTTGTGCAGGGCATGTTTCTGCTCTGCCATGCCTGTTTGTCATCCCTGCCTTGGAGCCAGCCGACTACGGGCTGAAACCTCTATGAACTGTAAGCCAAATAAACACCTTCCCTTTTAACTTTGTCAGATATTTTTCCTCAACAATAAGAGAAGAGTAACTAACACAAATATACTCTGGTTGAAGTACACAGTGGATGAGATTTTGGCCCAAGTAACTGAGTACCTATATTTTAGTCCTTATCCCAGCCTATATTATAGCCTACAGTTTGTTCACTGATTCTTCTCCTTAGAGTGGCAGAGATAGCTTGTTATCACAGTACAATTCACTCTCCCTTTCTTGTATGGTATACATGCAATTTCAGGTGGGAATCAAGTCACTCAGCTAAATATGCCGTGTCCCAGCCTCTCTTGCAGCTATGTGTAGTCCTATGACAAGGTCATCTCTAATGGAATATGAATCAAAGTCATGATCTTACAAGTGGTGGAACATGCTCTCCTCCTATCTACTTCTACCATCTCTCTGTCTGGAACATAGAGACGTCGGCAAAATTTAAGGCAGCCATCTTGTCCATAAGGAAGGACCCCAGTGTTGAGAACTACAGAGCAACTACAGAGGTAACTTTGTGGTCTGAGATCATGGGGCAGTGACATTCTTCTCTAGGGGTTTTTCCCTCCAAACATAATATATCATCACATCATTAACTACTCAGCTCTCCATAAGTGTAGTGAAAGATGCTCAGATATAAACTACATAGATGAGACAGACAGCTGTACTGCACTTGTTTGAAAAACATGAGCTTTAATGTGCTTATGAGTCACGTTAAAATGCAGTGTTTTGTTGCAATGCACAGTCTGTTTCAGTAGGCCTGGGCTGGGGGCTGAAATTTGCCATTTCTAACAAGCTGTGATTCTGATAATGCTGATTAGACCACACCCTGAGCAGCAAGAATGAAAAGCACAGAGCCTGGCTTCTGAAAGTTCCCTGCTATCATCACTCCATTTTCACTGTGCAGGTCCTCTGGGGTTTATGAAGCTTGAGTGTATCTTTCAATCCTTCTCTGCTCTTCCAAAGGGCCAACAGCAACTGTGGTCTTTCCTGATATAGCTCCTAGCCTCCCTGTATCTCCTTCCACTGACTCAGTGTGCTTTCGATCTAAGGCCAGGCTCTCAGGCAGAGCAAGAGGTCTGAGCAGATGTGCCACACCAGACAGTAAGCAGTTACAGCAGTCAGTGATAGAGAAGTAACTCCCAGGCAACAGCCTGTATCTAAATGACTCTCGCAATGTGGTCTTTCTAGGCCATTTTCTCAAAAATTACAATGCCTGTCTGACACTTCTCTGCTTTCTTCCCTTCCCTCGCCCCATGGGGAACTTAGTATCTTCTAACACACCATGTATTTTACATATTTATTATATTTATTGTCGTCTCCTTCCACTAGAACTTCAGCTACAGTCTATATTTATCGAGTGGATGAACGAAGGCAGGAAAAATAGAACAGAAGCTCTGCAAAGATGCCCATGCGCAGTGGGCAATCCACCTTATAAACATCAGGGGGAGCAGGGAGAAGAGATCCAAACTGCTGCCTTTCAAGGCAGAGGTTATCACAGCAGACACTCCGGCTGTCAAACACCACTAGGATCTTGTATGTAAAACTACATACCAGAAGGCTCCGCAGTTATTCTTTGTCCACTACTGAAATCCTGGACAATTTACTTGTGACAGTCACTGTCCTCCCAGCAAGGCTGTGGGGTAAGCATTTTTATGCCCATTCGACAGATGAAGACATGGAGGCCTAGAGAACGTAGACCTCTACCCAGGAAGCAGAGTCTGGACCTAAACACATCCTAGTTGTGTCCAAAGACATAAGGACTCTACTCGGGGAGTCTCAGGGAGGAAGAGTCTGTGGGTGGAGACTACAGAGCCTCAGTTATCAGGGATAAAAGCTAAAGCTAGAACAGGCAATGTGTGTATCTTCCTGGATGGATTCTGTAACCCAAGGCTCACCCCTTCCCTGAGAGCTTGCTCTAGGCTCCTCTTCCAAGCAGCTCTTTTAGGAAGGGTCTGTTAACCCAGTCGCTGTCTTGGCCACTCTTCCTTAAGCGACAGATTATTCTAATGATGACTACGTGACACACTTTCTGCTCTTCACAACTGACTACCTGCAATGGCAGCTCTCTGGACCCACCCGATGCTCCTCTGGCCTCATAAACCTCCCCACGACAGCAGGAATTAATCATGACGAAGAGGAGTCCCTTCCCAACCAACCCTCACACTGCCCAGTACACTGGGGGCCACCTATGCGTCCATAAGGACTCCAGGCATCAGAAACATTTAATCAAAGGCAAAAGCTTCTGGGAGATACTGAGTTTACAATGAAGAGAATTTCATGAATACTCACTTGCATCTAGCTACACGAGTGAACACTCACAGGGGGCCTGCCAGCTGCCACCTGACTCTGTGTGTGTGTGTGTGTGTGTACGTGTGTGTGTGCATGCGTGCGTGTGTGTGTGTTGGGGGTGCTGGGAGGCAAGCATCATTCATACTGAGGGAAAGATTCTGAGTTCTGGCCGGCTCCCTGCCCTAGGCTGTCATTAAAGCACGCACATGTCCTCAGCCGGAATCCCACACCTGAGGCCTGCTCCTCCTGACCAGCAAGCACCCTGCATCCGTTATTAAAGTGTCTCTGCAATTACAGTGACATGTGGAGTGTGTCTGGTGCACGGGCCCTGCCCCTTGAGTGACATATGATCGTGCCCGTGTTTAGAGTGTGCTCTTCTCTGAGAGGCCCAACAGGCCTTCTAGATATAATCTCCTTCCTCTCCACCCACCTCCTGAGGCCGACCGCACACAGGGCTGCTCACTAACCTGCCAGGCCCAGTCTAAGCAGAGACTGGAGCCACTAAGAAATGAAAGTCACTGTGGGACCACGTGAGAGGGAATTCTAACACCCCTGCCTCTCTCCCTCGAGCCTCTCTTTCCTGCCAGTGCCAGGGGAAAGGAGAAGGGAGGTCATGTTTCTACAAACAAGGACTTGAAAAAGGATTAACTTTGCAAATCTATGCTACTTGGCAGGTCAGGATGTGTGAACTAACCTGAGAAAAAGGCAGACAATTCAGGTTTAAAATACATGAGAAGACCAATGGTGGGCAGAAAGAAAGGAGGGGCGCTAGGAGTCTCCGAGCACAAAATGGTTGAAGTCTCATCAAGGATAACTTCTGAAAGATAGACACGTGCTCTACCTTAAGTGTGAAATGCAATGAACATCATTCCAGGACTCATACATGAGGACTGATGCCTCCCTTAGCCCTCAGGATTCACTGGCTTTTGGAACATTCAAAACACAGGTGACGGGATGGTTTGTGGTTCTACTTTGTCAAACATGACTGCTCAGGTGCAGGCTGTTGGTAAATAAGAAAGAAGGAGTGCTATGTGTTAGGCCATTTTTTGTTGCTAACAACACAATACCATAGAGTGAGTGAAGTATAACGAGGTTTATTTTGGCTAACAGTCCAAGGTCAAGCATCTGATGATGGTCTCTTGTTGGTAGAGTCCTGAGGTGTTCAGGGCATTACACAGAGAGACAGTGTGTGACAGATTCGGCCAGCTAGCCTTATAGCAGACCCATTAACCACTATCCTGCAAAATCTATTCATGAGGACAGAGCCCTCAGCACCTCCTAAATGTCCTACCTAATCTAACCTCAGTATTTCACAGTACAAAATAAACTTTAACATTAGTTTTGGAGAGGACAAATCATAACCAAATCATGGTAGCACCGAATAATGTTAGTGATAACAGCTAACATTTATTGACCACTTGCTTTGAGACATGCATAACCATTGTTTAATAGTCTCCACAATATTATGAGGTCATATTATTATCTCTACTTCACTTTTGAGAAAACCGAAGCTTAATGAATATAGCTGACAAGCCTAATATTCTTTGTCTGGCTTCTCCTCTAATATTCCAGGGTTATTTAAGCACCTCTGCAAAGAAAGACTGAGCATTGGTACAGCAAAGAATTTGCTGATGGTCACTGAATTATTTTATTCTCAAGAAATGAAATACCAGGGATTGTAGTACTGGGAAGCATATCCCAATATGGGGAAGTGTACTATATACTCTATAAAATGTAGTGACAGTTTCATACCTGGAGAGCTACAAATTCCTTTTGAAAATTACCACCTGAATGAAAAATTCAAACCTTAAATAAATTCTGTGGAAGTCTGGCACAAGTGAACTTTATTTCTTTAGTCTCTTGGAAAATGAGCTTTTAATCAAAAGATACAGACAATATTTTAGAAAGAAATGTGTGCCTGCTGAAGCTTGGGACTCCACCTTTTACAGTTCTCAGAACAGGTACTCAGTGTGGCCAAACTTTACCAGGCGCTTCCCACTTCCTTTTTTTCTCTGTCTGTCCTCATGCGGCAGGTGAGGCACGATGTAAGGGACGCAAGCAACGCAGATGACGCAGATGACGTGGACAAATCACACCCGAGACACTTTCAACACCAGCCAGTCCTTGGCTATCATTTTCCAAGCCTCCCTTTCTTTTCCCTCTGTTTTTGCCCTGACAGGTCAACCTCTAGCCAAGGATTCAAGTGTTACCCTGATGTCCTGCGTCTCACCAAAACAATTCAACCATTTCTGCCACTGGTTCTTGTACTTTTGCAGGCTTCGTCCCACAGCGTGGATTCCCATAAAATCTCACTGACCCTTGGCGAGACTCCGATCCCCTTTTTAACACTGTGCTTCGTTCTAGAACAGACCTCCAACACGTTCGCCACCAAAGAGACCTGGGGACATCTGCTGTCACATCAGTAATTGTCTCACTAGTTGCAGCAGTCACCGCGGCAGCCGCCATCTCTGTCACCCTCCATAACCAGATCACCACTGCCTCCGCCGTTACTCACCTCACTGCAAATACTTTCCAAGCCCTGGGCCAGACAGCCACGATGTTTGAAGATCTCCGAACAGTGGGGCCGACCCTCCAGACTCAGGTAGACCTCATGAGAACTTATGGAAGCCAAGTCCCGTGCCCCATGCTGTGGTGGGCCGTAAAGACTGCCCCCAAGATGGCGGCTGGCAATGTGGCGGGCCGTGAAGACCGCCCCCCAAGATGGCGGCTGGCAGCAAGCCAGAAACCTCTGTTTAACACAAACAAACTAACTGCAGACCTTATATGGTAATATCTGTGGGCAGTGGGAGGGGCCTCAAGAGGAGAATGTATATAGGCACCCAAGACAGGAAGTGGGATGGGAGAATAAAGAGCAAGCTTGCACTCCGTGTGTGGCGTCTCTTTCTGCGGGATCGGCGAGGGTCGCGACACCATGCCATGTCAGTTATCCCGGCGTGTGTGCTACTCCTAACCGGTGCTTAAACTGTGTCAACCTCACCATCCTCTCTTGATTTTATGCGGCACACCTGGGACACTGACTATGATGCCCATTTAAAGGACCTCACCAGAACTATTACCAACATAAATGCCACCAACGACCTCACCTCCCTGGCAATCGAGGACGTTTGGGGCACTATCTGGTCGGGACTTCAAAGCGGTTGGTCACAACTGAGTGGGTGGGTCGAGGGTCTAATTTTGGGATCCCCTTATGTTCTTGCGGTCACTGTAATACTCCTGACTTGTGCAGTTTCTAACATCGCAGGAAAGGCTCATCAGCAGTACACTGAGACTCACAAAATACCACGTTAGCCAAAGCGATATGACATCACCAGGAGAGAGATAATAGCCAGATAGATGAGTGATTAAGCAAAGTACAGCAGGTCTACATCTCCTAGCCACAGGGGATGTACATGGACAAGGCAATACCCAAAGATGGATTTAGTGGAGCAGCAAGACATCCTTTTGACGCAGGTGCCAAAATGGGTGTACTCCGGGTAAAAGCTCCTGGGTCACGTCCGATGGTTTGCATCTGATTGATCCGTGATAGCCCAACCTGTACTAAGCTCCCATCGGTTGCTCACATCCTCCTCCCCTACACTGGGCTGGAAGGCTGGTCAGTCAATGATGGGTAAGATTTCTGCAGAGAAAAACAAAAGCCAGGCGCAGCCGCACAGCCCAACCAAGGCCTAGATGGGACTGGTTAGCCAATGACGGTAAGATCCCTTTCGTGGGAACAACCTAGGACAGGCACAGTCATTCCAAGGGCTTAAAAACAAAAGGGAGGTGTGGCCAAACCTTTCCAGGCGCTTCCTGCTTCCTCCTCTCTCTCTCTCCTCTCTCTCTCTCCCCTCCCCCCCATGCGGCAGGTGATGCAGCCGACATAAAGTGATGCAAGCGACGCAAATGACGCAGATGACACTGACAAATCACACATCGACAAATTTTACCTCCGCCCTTGTGTCCAATCACATCCCACCGTGAGCCCTGCTCCCACCCTGTCGTCCAAGCACAACCCAAGCCACCCTACATAAATGCCTGTAACTTCCGTAATAAAGGGGACGCTTCTCCACCACACGGAGTCTGGGAGTTGTGACTCTACGTCCCCGCTCACACTCCTGAGGTGGTCGGACACCGGAAACAGCATCGTAACCGGCTCAGCCAGACGACAGCTCAGCACCTAAAGGGCTTTATGAGCATTTGGTACAGCACCAGGCAACTTGGGAGAATGGGTAGGTAATTACATCAGGAGCCAGTAGTACTTGGGTAATTGTGCTTCTACAGGATTCAGTTTCTTCTTCTGCAAAGTGGGGCCAATTTAGCAACTTAGTGAGACTGTCTCAGAATTTTAAAAAAGTTAAAAAGAGATGAGGATGTAGCTCAGTGTGAAGGCTTTGGGTTCAACCCTCAGATCCAAGAAAAAAATGGGTAATGGAGAGGAGTACTTACAGTCTCTTAGTCCATGATGCCAAGAGCCTATCTGGGGCTCAGAAAATGTTCTGTTGTGCTTGCTAAACCCAAGGAAAAATGATGTGTTGCTTTCAGATTACCCTCATATTACTCTCACTTCAAGAGCATCAGAGCATCCTTCAGCAGCTCTACTGCCTAGTCATGAGGTCAGGCACAAAGAAAGGGACATGTTTAGGGTCACTCTGACTTTATAGACCTGAAGCCTCATAAGGACAAGGATCCCATCTGTTTTGCACAGCAGTATCTCCAGCGCTTAGCACATAATAACCACTCAACAAATATTTGTAAAGCAAGAATGAGTATTTGTGAAAGAATAAGTGAACACAGGGACAACTAGTTGTGCTAGTCAACTTTCCTTTACCATAACAAACAGCTGCATAGACTTATAAAGAGAAAAAGGTTATTTTGGCTCATGGTTTTGAAGGTTTAGGCCTTGTAGGAGTGGGGAGGGCCACATCAAGGAGAGAGCATGTATGTGCACAATAAGATTGCACACCTCATAGTCAGGATGAGGAAAAGAAAAAGGAAGAGACTGGGGTCCCACAGGGCACATTCTCATGACCCGAGGACCCCCAGCTAGGCTCCTGAAGTTTCCACCACTTGCCCAGAGTGTCATGTGGGGACAAGTCTCTAACACATGGGCTTTTGGAGATAATCTAAATTCAGACCAAGGAGGCACCTTTGGAAAGTCAAAAGAGTAGGATAGCTTTGATTACACAGAAGCCACTCTTTTCCTCAAGACACTCAAAGATCTTTTAACATCTGTTTTAATTTAGAAAGCCAAACTACTTCAGTTATAATCAGGGAATTATAAATTAAAACAATAAAAAGATTTTTTTCTTCATCAAGTGGGGGGGGGAACAGTATCCAGTGGGCGAAGAGATGGATAAAGACCACAGAGGACAAGTTGATATTTCTCTCAAAATGAATACAACATGGTTCCTCTTCTGGGTACCTGTCCTACTGAGATATCTACTATTGTAATTTTTGTTTAATTTCTGGTTAATTCTTGTTAAGTTAAATTAAATTTTGTATTAATTACAGGTTTCATGAAGTACCAGTGAGAGCCCTGGCTTTGAGGGGGACCCGGGCTGTTCAGCAGGAGCAGCTCTGCTACCACACGCCCAGCTCTCGGCTGCAGCTCATGGCTGAACTAGAGCCATCCTACTAACTGGCTCTTGGTAGAGATGTATCTTAAGTATGTTCGTTGCAGCCTTTTTTTTTTTTTTTTTTCCTTTCAGTACAAAGGATTGAACTCGGCACCTTCAATACCCATGGCCCTTTCTAAGCTTCTTATTTGGAAACAGGGTCTCACCAAGTCACTGAGATACCGGAGCTGGGCTTGAATTTGCAATCAGTCCACTTCAGCCTCCCACAGTGTTAGAATTACAGTTGTGTGCTACCGTGTTCAGCTCAGCACTTTAAGAGTAAAATCTAGGAATTTCTTGAATACCCAGTAGTGGAGCAGCTTTGTTAGAATACACTGGTTGTGGTGAACTTTAAAATAAACCTGGCTCAACATGTCTAAGCATAAGTTCTCATTCTCCTCTTTATCCAGAAAACCAGAAGGTGATATCTATCGAGGTTCAGGCATCCAGGCTGTCTTGGTCTGGAGGGTCTTCTCTCTCACAGAAGGTCTTCATTGTGTTTAGCAACGACAGATTAATTTTTTCACCCATATTGATACAGGTGGTTTTTACTCTCAAACCACTGGCCAGACTTGGCCATGTGGCTCAATATAACTGCAATGACACAGAAAGTAGAGTCCTCCTGGATGATGACAGGAAGGAAAGCTCAACACTGTATGGGAGGGCATTCAAAGTCCTGAGCAGAGAGACGGGCTACCTGGGATCTCCATGCTCCAAAATTCCATACAGCCTTCAAATGATCAGGTAGTTTCATGTTAGTGACTTGTTTTTTAAAAACAGATCCTTAAGGGCCAGAGGGTTAGCTCAGTGGTTCCGGCGCCTGCCTCACAAGCGCAAGGTCCTGAGTTTGATCCCCGGTAACCACATATAATGCTGGGCGTGGAGACACGCCCACCAACAGTCAATACCGCATACCACAATGCCGGGCGTGGTGGCTCACGCCTGTAATCCCAGCACTCGGGAGGCAGAGACAGGAGGATTGCTGAGTTCGCAGCGGCTTGCCTGGGCACCATAGTGAGCTCAGGGCCAGCCTGAACTACAAAGCGAGACCCTGTCTCAAAAAGCAAAAAAAAAAAAAAAAAAAAACAGATCCTTAAGCTTTAAGACTTTTGTAAGTCCCTTAAAACAATTTGATCTAACTTATATTTTTAAAATGTTTTTTCTATATATAAAATGTGTTTTCTACACATTTACATATGTACAAATGTACAAATGCATAGTGAAAGGTGTATCTAGAGGAATATACCCAAGTAGTAGTTAACTCCAAGAAAGAAGTAGATTGAAGAAAGGACCCAAATTAAAGGGGTTTTTCAAAGTGCACTGTGTACTCTACTGAATTATTTCCCACTTTTTAAATGAGATCATGTTCACATAGATCTCATGGATTAAATTTATATTTTATACTTTTTTCCTAAAGTAAGTAAAGACATTTGGGAACTTTTTCCCAATTAGAAGTTCTTAAAAAGGTTTTGAGGAAACTTTTTTCCAAAAATAGAAATACAGTATGGGCTCAGGTGTAATCTACCATGAACAATTATGGCATTTTATTTGGGTTTTAAATAATTTTGTGATGGAAATTACCATTACAGTAAATGCAATGTGATTTTATTATACTATTGAGCATTGAGGTGAAAATAATAAAAATTTTCATTAAAGCAAAAAAAATAAAAATACAGAACAATCAACCCTCCATATCCAAGAGTTCCACATCTGTGGATATAACCAAGCATGGAGTGAAAATGTTCAGAAAAATAACATGTTATTGATGAGTACTTTGAGACTACCTATGTTTGTGTCTACTGGACATGTACACATTTTGTACAAATATAACAATATAACAACTAAATATAGCATTTAACTGTACTAGGTATTTGAAGCAATCTAGATGAGATTAACTCAGTGTATGGGAAGATGTACCCAGGTTACATGCAAATATTCTATCACTTTATGTAGGGTCTTCAGCACTTGCAGAAGAAACAAAGGGCTAACTGTATATTAATTTGATAAATTGTGTAGCTTGTTGTCATATGCAAAGGCTCTTAAACATAGGCAATACTTAGAAAAAAAAATCATTGTCCTGTTAAATAAAAATTACTGGAGGGCTAGAGATTTAGCTCAGTGGTTCTGGCACCTGCTTCGCAAGCACAAGGTCCTGGGTTCGATCCCGGTGACCACATAGGATGCTGGGCATGGTGACTCATGCTCACCAGCAATCAATAGCACATACCACAGTGCTGGGCATGGTGGCTCATGCCTGTAATCCCAGCACTCAGGAGGCAGAGACAGGAGGATTGCTGAGTTCGTGGTGGCTTGCCTGGGCTACACAGTGAGCTCAGAGCCAGCTTGAACTACAAAGCAAGACCCTGTCTTAAAAAAAAAAAAAATTACTGGAGGCCATTGTTTTGGACTAGGCTCTTGCACAGGCTATAAAACACCAGATTTAAAATTCAAAATGGAGCCACACATACTAAAGTTGTGTGTCATGAAACCACAACCAAGTTATTATCTAACCTTTTGAAAATCAAGAAAGACAGATAACTTGGTTATTCCCCCATAAGTCATTTCAATCAGCATGACAATGAAGTCCCATCATCTAATCTTTAGAAAAAACCTACAGTAATTCAGTGTTAGCTGCTCAGTTATATTTCCGTGGTTCCATTTCCCTGTCTTGTTCTTTGTTTCTGCTTTGTGTACCTCTTCTCTGTGCATAAAACCAACCTTCTCTCCCCACCCCCTTGGAGTACACTTTTATGGAATGAGGTGTTATTGCCGGATTATAGAACTGAAATTAAAGACGGTATCTTTAAACTAAATGTGTTGCAATTTCATCTTTTGACTCTCTGCTCCCAGAGCAGAGTCTGAGTCAGAACTAACCAGCAAGTATTTGTTAGGAAATGCAGTCAGGAGCAACGCCCAGGAGGGTGCCAAGAGCTAGGCTGGGCAAGGGGGTGGGGTGGGGGCTGGTTTGCAGTTACAGGGGAGGCTCCGTGGGTACTGGCATCCCTGCCCTTTAGAATTGCTCCAATAGGGCCGCCTTCCTTCCAGTAGGTCTTCACTGGGACTGCCGCAGGGTGGGGAGGCACTGACCGAGGCACCCCAGAGAGGGACCAGTCCGAGAACTCCTGGCCGCCAGCATGTCAGCGGCTGCAGCAACCAGAGCCCCAACTTGGGGCCAGGAGGCCTGAGCCGTTCACCAAGGATCCCTCTGCTACGCCATCCATGCAAACGCACGGCCTGGGGCGCAGCGACCTGGGTGCCACCCAGAACGTGGCAGATGTTCAACAAGTAGATGAAGGAATGAAGCTGCCGGTCTAGGCCCAGGCGCAGAGCGCTGCGGACCTGGGAAAGTGACTCAGCAGTAAAGCTCCCTAAAGGCTGAATCTGCAAACAAAGCAGAAGCTGCTCGCGTGGAATCAAGGCCTCAGACACTGGGCCGCACCCCACTAGTCCCCAAGAACCTGGCGCTGGAGGGACAGGACAGGGGTAATTAGGGTGCGGAGCATTCGGAAGTCCAGGGTCCTCAGCAGTCCCCTCCCTCACTCCTTTCTGGGGGCGTGGGGGAGGGAAGGGAGGTAAAGCCTGCCAGAGCTGGGGTGCTGGGGACAATGTCACAACCAGGGAAGAGAGAGCTGGGGTGCACGGATGCGCCTCACAAATACATGCACCGACTGACTCTTAAGACACCAACTAATTGTTACTTATAATGGGGTGAAGCTCTCACCACGTTCGAGCCCAGTGCGCTCCAGGCTGCAGTGCGAACACGAGTCACCTGGGCCTTACTAACTGCTGATTCTGCTCAGAAGGTTTGGAGCAAAGCCCGCCTTTGTGTTTGCAATGAACTACAGAACGATCGCGCCGCGGGTCCCCAAGGGCCACCCTTCCGGCGGATGAGACTTCAGAAAGTGATAAATACAGGTGGCTGCTTCCGAGTCAGAGGGACACAGCACCTTCGCCCCCTCACCGCTGACAGCCTGCGGTGTGAACGACGCTAAACGTCCTCGATTTTCCCCAGAGCCACGCAAACACCGATCGCTGGGAGCGAGCTGGGGCGGAGGAAAGCAGCTTCCCAGCCCGAGTCCGTGGCGCCCCAGGCCTCTCGATGCTGCGGAGACGGCGAAGTTTCGAACCCTCTCTGCCGCGACTGCATCCTCTGAAGAGTCTGCTGGGCCGCTGGGCCGCAGTTCGCTGGGAGGAGCCGCTGCGGTCGGGACACAGCGTTCCGAGGGGCGGCCGCTGGCTCCGGGGCGCTCTCGGCGCGGGCCGCCTTGCCCGCCCCCCCCCCCCAGCGGCGCGCTCCTCGCGCCCGCGCTCCTAGAGCTCAGCTGAAAGATTGCTTAGCTCAGCCCTGAAACCCGACCTAAATTCACCCCCTGGGCCTGCAGACACTCGCGCCAGATGCGCTTCCCAGCCAGAGCTCGGGAACGGGAGGTGACAGGCTGAGCGCGGGCCCCGGGGCGCGGGGCTGCGGGCTGACAGCTGAGCGCGCGGCTCCGGGAAAGGGAGGCGGGCGGCGGAGGACGAGCTGCGGCCTGGGGGAGGCGTAAGGCCAGGCCCGGGGCTCAGCGGCGCTCGGTGGGGCCCGTTTCATTCCCAGTTGGAGCATTTCCTCACGGGGCCTCGCGCCTACCCCTTGAGGAGACAGGCTCTGCCGCAAACCCTGACGACGTTATGGTGAATTTCTGGCTTGAAAACAAACTGGGGTCCCATAGGTAACAAGGAAAACTGCACATTTCCCGCACAACATCTTCACTCAGCCTGTACCCCACCCCCAGCCCATGCGGCATTTTGTGAGAACCAGGAAAAGTGCCTCTTTGGGACCAAGGCAGCAAAGAGGGTCACCGCAGGCAAGTAGGAGGGGGACCCGGCCGGACATGGGGCTGGGGCTTTATGAGCGGAGGACTCCGCGCTCCGCCCGCTCCTGCTGGCCCGCTGGGGATCGATCTTGTGCAGCGAACAGCAGGTACAGCCTACCCAGCGACCCCAGCTGGTTCAGAGCAGGAACCACAGCCATGGAACATACGTCCTTGAGAACCAGTCCGTGGCAGAGAGGAACTGGAAACCCTCTGCCGTCTAGGACCTGACTCTCGTAAGAGGAAAGGAGCGCCTGAGCGGAGAAGAGACCTCTGCCCTCTCAGTGCGGTGCTTACGGTCACGCACGGGGGAGAAGAGCAGCTTTGTGGAGAGAAAGAATTGTGAATGGGGAGCGGGAGTCCTGGAGTGTAAGGGACAGGTCCCCATGGATGCTGAATTTTTAAGTTGTATCTGCTATCAGGGTGTTTATTACAGTCCTTACTCTAACACTCCTGACTACCCCTCCCCGTATCTACTTAGAACCTTGAACTTGCCTGGGGAAAGGAGAGCCGACCAAGGGAAAATCTGGTTCCTTTAAAGTTGTCCTGGGTCAAAATCATAGGCTCTAGGGGCAAAGGAAGCCTTGAGAGTATAACCCAGGACCATCCACACATTTTCTGGGGAAGTGTTTGAGGTGTGTTCAGGCCGCAGAGCTGAGGATTCGCTGCCATTCCAGACCGCTCTCGGCGGGTAGGGAGTCTCCTGCTGCTTTGTAGGTGAGAGCTATATTGTGTGTGAAGCTGTTGGTTATGTTCCCGACTCGGGTTCCGAGCCTCCAGCTGCCGGCAGGTAGCGAGCTCAGCTGGCCGGGTGTGAGGTGCAGGGAGGGTGAGGAATTCGAGCTGCAGAGAACGGCTCCGGTTCCATCCATCCGAGGGCTGACCCGCCGGACAGCCAGCCCTCGAGCTGCCAGACATTATGCATTTTAAGAGAAACCAGAAATGCAGATGCTGGAAAAAACTTCTTTGCAAAAAAAAAAAAAAAACTGATTTGGAAAATACTCTTGAGCAGAGTCATATAAAAGACGTCTCAAACTGCATAAGGTTTCTCATTGTAGGAGTCAGGGATAAGATCCATTTGCAAAGCAAGCGATAGAACAACTGTCATTGGAAAGAGAGAAATGGAGGAAAGCTCCGACCTGGTTCCAGGCTTCCGGCCTCTGCCCTGCTACTAGTGCTGTCTCTGTGGCTCCCATGGAGCAATTTATACTCTTTGGCCTTTGCTTGTCCTTAAAATGAAGTCATTAAGTCATGTACTTTTTAACAGTTGGCGGTCCCATTCTTGAGGGGACAGAAGAAAAATTTAAACAGTGGAGAAAAGCCCTATGTGTGTTTAGAAATATTGAATTCATTGACATTTATTGTGTGTCTGTAAGTTATATTGAATTGATTATGGGATTCTTGCTTACTCTGAAAAAGCAAACATAAACTCAAAAGGCCCTTAATTATTTTGCCCACAGGAGAACAATGCAGTCAAAGAAGTGCGAGAAGTGTGCCCCACCACGGGGAGCCGTCAGTGACGCTATCAGCAGGTGAGTTACGAGTCTGTCAGCCCCGATAAGAGCGCTGGCATATTTCCTATTCAGGCGGACACTGCTCCGAGACAAGAACCTAACTGATGTTTGTTCAGTGATACCCAGATATGTCACAGAGTCTGGGGGAGGAGGTCTGGTGTCTTTTGTCAGCTTACAGTCAAACCCTGGGGAAAATACGCGGCAGAGTGTTGCAGATGTTCTGAGATTAAGTGATGTTCCCCTGAAAATGCATGAGGCATGGTCCGCTGGGCTGCCTCTTGGCAAAATGCCTTTCCAGGCCCCACCCTTCCCTCCTCCTGGCCAATCTGTAAGCAGAATCACATCCAGGCCTTTGGGCTTTGTCCTGAGCCCTAAGGCAATGAATGCTGTGCTCTTCAGGGCTTTGGGGTGCTGTCCAAGTCGAAGGATCCAGAAAGTTTGGGAGAGGAGAGAGAGAGATGGATGCGGCCAGTAGGAGACTGGTGAGTAGCAGTGAAGATTGGGTAGGCAAGACACAACCCAAACAGAGTGCTGAGATTGAGTAATTCTAGCAGGCAGCACTGTTTATGGAACATTTCATTCTTGATAGCTACTGTCACATTCTAGTCATTAGACTGCATTTACTCGTGGGTTGAAGAAATTACTTCCCATGGGAAATGAAAGCAATTCCTTTTTCAAAGGATGCTTTGTTTTCTAGGAGAAGAAAGGAAAGCATATGACAGTAGACCAATGATAGCTACACTCCCCGCTGAGCCAATCTTCCTTCAAGTTCACTACTTAACACGACCACATAGAGAAGTAGCTGAGCACCCACGAGGAAGATGATGGCAACTGTGGGTAGCGGTGACAATAGCTAACACAAAGCCCTGTCCCTGGGCCAAGGTCTGGACTGAACCTCTATATGTGTCTCCGTGAATCTCCACAGACCCCCAGGCATGGTTCCATTTTACGGATGAGGAAACTGAGCTTTACAGAAGCTAAATAGATCAGCTCGAGATAAGCCAGCAAGGTGCTCACAGCTGCTCTGATCGCCTTGGAACCCATTCTTGGATGTACCAACCTCAGCATGTACTATATTTGGTGGCGAAGTTCTTTCCTGTTCCTGATATAAACTGTCTCCTACTACACATGGTCGGAGGAAGGAGTGAATGAAACAAGCAGGACACAAAGCAGACCGCAGTGTATCTGAGACAGGAGAAATCCATGAGGTTTTCAGCTTTAATCTATTACATCTGGCAGGTGACAGCTGTCTCCCTTCCTCGTTCCACACACTGGTATCTAAGGCTTAACACAGTGGGGCGAATCTATGCCGCCTACGTCACGTGCGCCGCACTGGGCGCGCAGAGTCCTCTGTGTCAGCGCCCAGCCTCGCCCCCTCCAAGGTTTGACAAATTATCACCCTGCACACAACAGCAAAGATCACATTAGCGGTGTCAGAGCGCACCAAACACAAACTTCTGCCTTTCAGAGGAAAGCTGTTTGTGTCAGTGAAAGTTGTGTTACTGTGTTTTTAAGACAGAAGACGTTCATGTGTGAGTTGTGTCTTCTAAACTAAAACCTCAGTATTCAGGTTCAACTGCGGTGTTGGTGCTTCACGGTGAATAAGCGGGTTTGGGCGGCAGCATGGGGACTTGGTCTCTAAAAGACTCGCCATCACTGGCTTAAAACATCTGTAAATTAGAGAGAGACCACATAGCTTCCGAGGCGACAAACTGGCCGCTCCTGCTCTCCGCCACCCAGACCAGCCAGAGCCCACCCTCACCTGTCGGCAGCGACGGGAGCCCCCTCTGCAGCCCTGCGCTGCCCGGCGCGCTTGCTCTGACTCTGAACCGGCCCATCTTGTCCCTTCACACCCAACAGGACGGTCGAGCATCGGCTCAGTCCCACCCGCGCAACGATGCTGAAGAAACCCGTCCACCCTTCGGCCCCATTTCCAGGTTTTAGGGCTTCCAAACTCATTCTCCTGTTTGCGGTGACATAACTCGTTCGAGGGGGCCCAGGGACCAAGCACACGTGCTCCCCGAGATCACACACAGAGTTCGCCCGTTCTCTCCTGAGAGCCAGGCGCTGGCTGCAGAAGTTGGTTTGGGGGTGCGCTTCGGGAAGGAGAGAGAAGGGCGGCCCTGCCCCCTGGCTCCCTCCTGCTAGGACAGAGCGTGTGGAGGAACAGGCCAGAGTCGCTGCGTCAGAGCCTCCGCGGGACGTGCCGACCTGACGGGACCCAGGGTCTGAGCCGGCCGCTTGGGAGCGCCAGCAGCTATCCCTACGCAGGCGCGGAGCAGGGGCTTGCTGGCCACCTAAGGGCTGCCCCGTCTCCTCTGGATCCCGCGCCCCTCTCGTTTGCCGGGACCTCGGAGGCCGCCTCGCCGTCGGCCCGCAGTCTCTCCTGGGCTCAGCGCGTGATGCTTTCTGAGCCTGTCCATCCCAGCCCACTTCCTAAGTTGACTGTTTCATCCTTACATAAAAGAAAACTTTTCCTTATTTAAAAGCACACAGAATATAGCACATTGTTTAGAAAAGTGCGTTCATGAGCATTTGGAGACCCCAAGGGAAGCCAGTTGTTTGGGGCTAGGAAGCGGGGAGGCTGAATTGCTCTGCAAAATGACTTTCAGAAAGAACTTTCGAGCTGCTGAGAGCCCAGCAGAGGGAAGGGGCATGAGGCACGGCGGACAGCAGGAAGCCGGTGCCTGGGCTGCAGAGGTGGGCAAGGTGGTTCTCAAGGGAAAGCCCAGCATTTCACGAGCTGTTCAGAGCGCGGCGATGCTCTGCTTCCCCGAGTCCACAAAGCCTGACTTACTACATGTGCAGTGTGGGTTGTTTTGTGCAAAAATGAAGGAAAGAGGCAGAATTTCACAGCTGGAAGCAGTGGGAGGGAGCCAGCGCTGGAGGAGGACCCTTAGGTGGGGTGGGGGTGGGGCCCGAGGATCCGTGAGAACAAAGTCCCAGAGCTGTGCGGGGCTCGCTGCTGCCATGGGGGGGTGAAAGACAGCAGGCTCGTGGCGACCCCGGGGGATCCTTATCATCAGCCCGCGAGAGCACAGGAGAGGGGGGCGGAACCCACGGTGCCGAGGAGAACCCCAGGACTCGGGTGACCCCACTGCCCGTGTGACAGAGCTGGCGAGGAGGGCTCAGGAGGCAGAACCACATTCCACTGCTGCCCACAAAGTTCCTCGCCGTTGTCCACCACCCAAGGGCAACCAGGGAAAGACGACCGAAGGTAATTGAGCACCCGGTCTACCACGGCCAGCCCTCACCTCGCATGGCCCTCTGCTGTGAACTGCACCATTAGCGAGACCTCCTGCTAGAAAGGGAAGGGCCATTTGGATGCAAGAGACACTGCCGGAACAGAAAAGGCAGGGAGAGCACTGCAGGATCAGAAGGAGAGTTAATAAAGTGAGTAGCTAATCCGCCGCGGCGAGGCCAGAGCTGAGCCCTACACGGTCAGCGTCCTAACTGACAGGCGCGTCCTGCCCTGTGCTGGAAGGGAGCGGGCGGAGAGACCCTTAGTCCTCCGCTGTTTTTATTTCCTCTGCAGAAATCCTACCAGATTTTTCCCAACCTGGCAGAATCCTTTATCTAACAACCTCTCCCCGTCTTCCTGCTCGGACCCTCCTCCATCCCAAAGACCTGGACTTGGACTGTTTTGCTTACTGTTTCACCACCAGTACTCAGGTCTGGGCTGAGTTCCTTGTAGGCATCTGCTTGCTGGGTAATTGCTGGTTAATTCACCGATGTTTTCACCATGTAACTTGTGATGCTCACATGATTCACAACAACCACCAGGCTGAACTTGTGCCATCTGTCATTTGCAGGTGGCCTCACGAGTGCGTTTCTCCCAGCTGAGCTCTGGTAGGTAAACATGGTGCTGTCTCCTGGTGGCTCCTGTCTCAGGAGTGGCTCCTGATGACTGCTGGTCCTGAGGCGATCACCTAATGACTTTGTTCCCTGAGGCTGTGCTCAATTGTGGCTGTCCCTGGGGCTGCTCCCTGAATTCTGGCTGATCCTGTACTAAAAGGGATTAAGCAATCAAGCCACAGAATTATAGGCTAGAAAAGGAAAGAAACTCTGAGCTGGAAAAAGACTTGGTAGCATGGTGACTGCGCATCTCTCTCAGGACGGCCCTACTTGTCTATTGTTCCAGTGGAATTACAACAACTTTCAAAAACTGCCTCAATGCGGTTGCTAAATTACATAATATCTCCCTACTTTAGTGGTCACCTAAAGTGGTGTTTGAAAAGCCTTTAGCTCAACTTTGATAACCTTTTCTTCAAAGATATTCTTTTTTTTTTTTTTTTTTTTTGAGACAGGGTCTCACTTTGTAGTTCAGGCTGGCTCTGAGCTCACTATGTAGCCTAGGCAAGCTTCGAACTCAGCAATCCTCCTGTCTCTGCCTCCCGAGTGCTGGGATGACAGGTGTGAGCCACCACGCCAAGCACTGTGGTATGTGGTATTGATGGCTGGTAGGCGTGAGTCTCCACGCCCAGCATTGTATATGGTTACCAGGGATTGAACTCAGGGTCTTGCGCTTGCGAGGCAGGCGCCAGAACCACTGAGCTAACCCTCCAGCCCTTCAAAGATATTCTTGATGCTTGATGTGCAAAACAGAAAAAAGAGAGATGTTCTAGAATAGGGGATAGAAGAGGCCCCGCTATTGGTCCTGGGCAATCCACCTGCTGTGACAGCCTGTCCCCCAGCCAGTGGAAGCCGGAAAGCTCCATGCATCACATATGCTCTTGACAGACGCCAAGCTGGGGTTAAGAGACTACTGAAGATCACACCACTAAGTTAGTATAGAAAGCCTGAGCTGAAACTCAGATCCACAGAGCCCACAGTAATATCTCCCTCGTACCAAAACCTCTTCCAGCTTGCCAAACGGTTTTAAAGCTAAGTGGCTACATGCCGAATTCTGCTAGCTACCCATATGTGTTCGTGTGTGTGTGTGTGTGCATATTTTCCTAACACGTGTATTTCTTTTCTTTGTGTGACTTTCACTTAATGTAAAGACCTCCAGTTCCAACATGACAGGATTTGTCATTGCATAAATATAAAACATTGTCTTCATTTATCCACGGAAAATCTCCAGGGTTGATTTCATATTTTAGCTCTTATGACTAGTGCTGAGAAACATGGAGATATAAGTATCTCTTTACTGTTACGGTCTTCATCTCCGTTAGAGATCATACACACTCTCATTCACGTGTGTAAATCGGTAACTCAACTTTGTTGATGTAAAGAGCGGAAGAGTGGTCAGCAGAGTCCGGGGAGGGCAGGGTAGCAGGGAAGTCAGAAGAAAGCAGCTCAGTAAGGAGCGCCAAAAACGCGGAGACAGAGATGTCCTGCTTTGTCTTCAGCACAGTGGGGTAACTGTTATCCAAACCTCCTCTGCTCAATTGCAAAATGACTAGAAGAATGTGAAGTTCTGAACACATGAAAACGAGTAATTATTAAAGAGATGGAAATGTTTAGCACCCTGATTTGCTTAATACACATGATGTACATGTATTGAGTTACCCTGATGTACTCCATAGATGTACAGATTTAAAAATAAATAAGTGCTACCCCTTTGAAAGATGTGTTCTGCGAAATTTTTGTGTAATTCCCATCATGGGAAAAATGCATTGAAAAGCATCGAGTTCACACTTGAGAAGCCCAAGTCCACAAAGAAGCAAAAGAGGAATTGCTTTGTGCTGAGATGACGTGGTGTGAACTACGCACGTGTTATTAAAGGAAACAGGGCTTAGGTACAAATGGTTTTTTCTAAGTCTGTATCCTTGAAAATGTTTGGGTGTACTTCATTAATCCCTACAAGCAGTCCTCAGAAAGCCAAACAGGAAGCAAACCTTGGGCTGTTGTATAGAATAAACACTTGTCACTCACAGGACTACCCAGGCGGGCGCAGAACACAGAGCCCCCCTCTTTCTCTCGGGCTCCCCTTGGAATCACAGATTGCAAACTGAACGGAGACCCTGTCTGAGAAGCACAGATTCTCCAAGGCCTTGGTGGCTTAAGTAACTGCCTACTTTCCCTCTTCTTCCCGCCTCCCTTCACCTCCCCAACACCCACCCAGGTAGGATCCCCTTGACAGCTGGGCAGGAAAAAAGGCACTAAATGCAAATCGGACAGCCTGGCAGGCATTGTGTGGCCCAGAGAAGGCCAACTGGAGCCAAGGTCAGGCCAAGGCAGCCTGCTTCTGGGTGGAGGCAGAGTTTTTGTTTGTTATTGTGAAATGTTACCCTTGTTTCAATGTGATCCAAAACACTGACTGTTTCTCAGGGAAATAAGTGCCTGTAACTGGGGCCTATGCAAACCAATTTGTCCCCAGTCAGAAGGCAATCACCTCAGTCCCGGGGAGCTGAGGGAGCCGGTGGACAGGTGGGGCAGCCCAGGCTCACCCGCGCCCTCCTCATCTTCGGGCTCACGGCATTTGCATAGCTGGGCTTCTCAGGAAACACCCAAGGGCATCCAGGGAGAAGCTCGGGATATCTATGCAAAGCGTGTTTCCCTGCTCTGTGGCAGACTGAGGGCTGCGCATGGAAAGCAGCGTGGTAGAAATGAAGTCTCATGTTCCCAGAGCCCTCGCTCTGGCCTGTTGACCTAACTTGACCCCCGTGAAAATCCCATGCAAGGGAAACTATGCTCACCCCACATCAGAGATGAGGAAACAGGACTTGATTAAAAAAAAAAAAAAGGTGAAGGACAACCCCAGGCACTCAGGAGGGGGTAAAAAGCAGGTTCCAATCCACACTTTGGGCCCTAGAACCTGCCCCTTCACAACCAAACCAGCTGTGCCAAGAGATGCCCCAGCAGGCCTCCTGAACTTCCCGATATGTCTGCAGGGCTCCCGCCAAAGTGATGTCTGGATTCATAAGTGCTGGGGCTGCACCAGAACTTCTGCCTTTGCAAGAAGCTCCCAAGATGTGCCAGTGTCAGCAAAAAGTCCCAGGCAGAGTCCACAAGCCTTGTTTGGGAAAGGCTCATATTTTAGACTTTGTGGACCACATGCAGCTTGTACTGTATATGCTACCTATCTGCCTGCCTCTGTATATCTACTATCTATCTGCCTGTCTGTCTCTCTATCATCTATTTATTTTACAGCCCCTTAGAGCTTCAAAACACTCTTGGCAGTTGGCTCATGAGCTGCCTTAGGCCTGAGGAGTGGTTTGCTGTCTCCACACTGGAGACACTGGAACCATTTCCCACTAGCATTTAAGCTTCAGTGCTTTGTCTCTCTTCAATGAGATACTGTCTTTAGGACCATTAGAGTCCCCAGTGGGCCTGAAGGCTGGACGAAGACCCGTGCGAAAGTGCACTGTAGGAAGCCTGAGGCAGGCAGGGGTGGAGTGGAGAGGAGTGAGAATTTCCTCACAAGCTGGGAGCTCTTTGTCTCTGTAAAAGGATGGCTGAGGAGGCTTTTGTAACAGATGACAAGTCCAATTCAGAGACTCCTTCAACTGGAGGCCGAGGTCCTATGATTCTAACATGCAAATCTAATCTGATACTGTCACGCGATAATCGGCACACACAGGATCCCAGCCTCCGCGAGCTGATCTGCAATCTCTTCTCAGAGCAGCCATCTTGTTATCTCGTGGTGCAGCTAGGGAAGGGGAGGCCGACATCACCACTCTTGTGGTAAAGGGAAATAGCCCTGTACTCACAGATACTAAGTGAGGGTCTTTTGCCGGTCTCCAGAACTTGAGGCTGCAGGGAGGTCATCTTGCTTCCAGAAATTCAGTCTAATGTTGTGGCTTGTGTTTAGGTGTCTCCTCAAAACCTCACGCGGTCGTAGGTAGGGCTTTTCAGAGGTGGCTGGATCTGGTTTGCGATGCTGAGATACTGTGCATGTGGCTGGGATCGAGGATGTGTGATTACAAAATGAGTCCACTGCTTTGTCTGGCATAGTTCTGGAAGGGGACAAGGAGAGGGCCGACCCCCCGTGTGAGTGGTACCTGAGCTAAGGATGAGTAGCCTGCATAGAGCATAAGGGACAGAAAGAGGGCTACTGCCGCTGTTTGTCACTTGCTGCCTCCCAGCTTTGCTACTTGCTGCCCTCTGCTCTCTGTCAGCCATCGACTCTTTCTCCTCTGTGATGCCCCTCTGCCATGCCAGCCTGCCTTGGAATCAGCCAACTATGAGCTGAAAACCTCTACAAACTGAGCTAGACAAACCTTTGCTCTTTTAATTTTGAGTGTTGGCTATTTTGTCTCAGCAATGAGAAAAGTATCTAAGACACTATAGAAATAATTATTCAGTATACTTCAGTTCACACATTCTTTCTAGGATTCTGGTCACAAACTGAACTGAACAAGAACTGAATTCTAATTGGTGACGAGAATGGTGGAAAGAGTGAACTTTGTGAGCTGAGATACCACTGGAAATGTAGATAGACTTCCCTGCCCTAAGTGCAAAGGGCCTTCTTTGCCTGAGTCGAGCACCAGGGTGTCCCTTTCATTTCTTATCCTTCATGTCTTCTCCTTTCATCACTCTTTTTGGCTGTAGACAATCTTGCTACTACATCAAAAGTGCAAATTTTTGCATTCAGGAGCTCTTAAAAAATGCCTTATTTCCTAAGTATGCATAGTATTTTAATTTGCTTAATGGTATTATATGTATAACTACTCTATTTTTTTGCTCCTTCATCCTCCACCATATTTTTAAGATATAGCTCCTAGCTATATGCAGCAATATCTATTTTTTTCTAGCTGATATACACATTCTATATCCAACACATTTTTCCTCTCCAATTTTTCCAAAGACACTCATAGAAGCAACCTCCAACTTCTGGCCATCATACACAACACAGTAATGAAAATACTCCTCCGTATTCTTGTATAGACACAGATAGGTCATTTCTGGTGAAGGCTGCCCAGGGAGGTGGTTCTGGGCTACAGGAGACTTGTACATGTAATCTCTTACCATGTGACACCCAACAAGATCTTCACCAGTCCACTTCTTCCCAGAGTCCTATTGCCAAGAGTCCCATTGCCCTATCTTCCCTAAACTTACACCAACTGTCTTTTCATTATTCTAGCCTGAAAGGGCTACAGTAACAATCCATTGCTTTAGTTTGTTTTTCTTTGACTACTGAGTAGGAACATTTTTGCCCATGCTTTTTAGGCCTTTCACTTTCTTTCCTTGGCTAGTTGACTATTGCTACCCTTATGCCATTGCTGATTTTAGTCTTAATCTTTTTTAAACATTTTTTTTTATTTCCAGGAGCTTCTTGACCATGCTAGAATATAGCTATTGGTCCTTGATAGGTTTTAGACATTACCAATATATTTTTCTATCTGTCTGTACCTTATTTGGGATCGCTTCTGTTGAATAGAATCCTTAAATTTATAAATTAAATACATCAATTTTTAAAAATTGCGTGTCCTGTTGCACAATTTGGGAGACCATGAGTAAAACAGGAGGATTTCATTCTAAGATTTCAAGTACCTACCAGCCCATCAGACTTGCATCCAAAGGCTGAGCCCAGAACAAAGTAAGTGCTCTAGTTTTACATATGTTGTCAAGGGGGTTGGTCTAACTAGTGACATTTAACTTGGAGTTGAACAAGCAGACAAACGCAGTTTGTCAAGCTGTGACTATTTTGCAACTTAATATATCCCAGTGGCCTTGGTTGGGTAAAAACACAATGTTATGAGAATAGAAAGTTATAAAACTTTACTTACAGGGACAAAGCTACTGATTTTCCCTGCAGTGGAACAAAGAACAGTAGCCACATTGCTTAGGATGGGGGAAACTTGTTTTTCCTTCTTTTTAAGTTCTGCTTCATTTCCATTTGTATTTATACATAATTGCATGTCACAAAATGGTTCCCTACATTTTGTCTTATTTGTGACTTGTCACCTTTAGACCATCTTATGATCTTTGAGTGTAATCATAGTCTCTTAGTTCATTTTTGTTGTTATAATGAAAAACAGGTAATTTTGTTAAAAAAAAAAAAAAAAGAAAAGATTTATTTGGGCTCATAGTAGTCTCTGAGATTGGGTGACCACATCAGGTTGGCTTTTGATGAAGGTCATATGCTACATCATATCATGGTGGAGAAGAATGGGGAAATAGGCATGCGTGGAAGTGCATGTGTGTAAAAGATATGGAGAGTGGAGCCAGGCTTGCTGCATAACAACCTGCTCTGGGATCATTAATCCAGGGTCGGGAGGCCCACTTCACTCGTGGGAGACCTAATCCTGGCTTGAGGCAGGAAACTCGGCCTTTGGAGGAAACATTAATCCATTCATGAAAGCAGTGCCCCATGACTAACCACATCGCAGAGGACTCACCTCCTGACACTACCACACTGATGAATTGAGCCTCAGCGTGACTTTTGGTAGGGCTGAACCACCAAATCGTAATAGACAGAAAAGGTTCTAATGGCAGGGTAGTAGTGTAGGTGTCAGTCTCAACTGGGAGAAAAGCAAGTTCGAGGCCAGCTGGGCAACTTGGCAAAAGCCAGTCTCCAAGTGAAAAAGGGCTAGAGAGGTAGCTTAGTGCAAGATTCTGGGTTCAATCCCCAGTAATGAAGAAGAAAAAAATTCTATTCTTCTGTTCCTCTTTTTCCAATACTGTCTATCTAAAAATGTGGTAACACCTTATCACATATATCTTAAGTGATAACAAACGTATACTTTGATATACATTGTCATATTACTTAACATAATAAAATAATTTTTATGAAAAACTGAAAATAATCTGATACAGCATTAAAAAATACTGCACTTTAAAACTTTTTGTAACTCTGATGTACACAGTTGAGAAGGGATTCAATACATTTTACTGCCTCTAAACAAATAAAATTCCATGCACAGATTACAAATGGTATGATAAAAAGTATGCACAGTGGAATCAATAGTTCTGTTATTGCTTAGTGGTGAAACAATAGGCTCAAAACTAGTACTTAAAGGATTCTATATATGAAGCCATGTACATATATTTATATAATAACTAAAGGTGCAAGCTGTTTTAGTGGCTCTTTACGGACGTCAGGATAATGTTTGTGACTGTCAAATAAAATAGAACTTAGTGAATGACATTTGAAAACCTTGGATGGCAGTGAGAAGCATTCCAAAGACGTAAAAACATTGGTGTATTTGTCTGTTATCTGGTAACATTTTTTTTTAAATGAAGCTGGGTAACTTATAAAGAAAGTAGATTTACTTAGTTCACAGTTTTAGAGACTGAAAGTCCAAACACTGAGCAGTGTCATGCCAGCTCTGGAGAACATCCCTACCCCTGGCTACATGATATTATGATGGACATCATCTGAGCACTAGTTTACATCCAGAGTTCACAAGGAGGGCCTGAAGCTCAGAGACTAAAAAAAGACCAGTCTTGCTTTTTTTCACAACAACCCTTTCTTGAGTTCCACAAGAATTGCATTAATTGCTTCCAAGGACAGAGCCCTCAAAGACGACAGAACTCCCACCTCCTAAAGCTCTCACAACTTCTCATATCACCACATGAAGACCAAGCCTCTGTCACATGAACCCTTGAGGAAAACACACAAATCATATCTGAGCTACAGCTATCAGCGATAAGGTAAGAAGCAGCAGGGTGCTGTAGACCAGCATGCCTCACACTTTAAAGTACCTGTGAAGTACCCGGATCTTGTTGAATTACTGATTCAGACCACAGTGCAGGGGACCCTGGGATTCTGCATTTCTAATGAGCTTCCTGAGCTGGCTGAGGCAGCTTGCCCAGGACTTGCTGCAGCAAGATTCAGCTCCATTGCTGTCACCCTCATGGAAGCAGAAAACAAGAAAGGATCTAGTGACCTTGAAGTGTTAATGAGACAGAAAAGTCAAGGAGGAAAATTTAGTTCACATATGTGAGAAATCTCCGACGGGGGCAGATCATAGATATATATAGAACTGCAATATCATCTTAACCAATAATAAACACAGACTTTAGAGTACTCTGCCTTTTTCCTCTTCTCCTCACAGTTGGGTTAGATTACCCCAATCCCTTAGAGCAACGCAAGAAAGAGGGTAAGAGTTGTACGACCTCAGGTGCTCGGCTGACCCCATGACAGGGTCACCCCAGCCTCGTGCCCCCAACTCCAGGTGGCGAGTTTGACCCACAGAAGTCTAAGTCAAGGTTGCTGTTCTCCTGGAGAAAGGATGAGTGATCGGAAACACCCCACCTGATTAGAAGGCCATCCTGTTGGCGGCAACCTCTGCCTCGTCTTGCTGTGGGCCTCAGCAGGATGCCCTGTTTCAAAAGAAGGCGAACACAGTTACCACTCAATCACTCCACTGCTTAAAATTACCACACAGTAAGATTCCTTTCAATGAGCCCAAGTATTTTCAAGGGACATCATAGACCAAAAGAGCCCAAACAATACAAAGAACCTCCAACAGATTTGTAGTTCACTGTACCGATTCTGAAAGGCTTTCAAAACATTTCCAGGGGTGGACCTTCAGAGCCCAGACCTCTGCGTACACAAACCCCTATAATTGCTGCTATTTAACCATTTTTTTCACATGTTCTAAGTATCAGGTCATGCACTTGTTATGGCATTTCAACCCTACTAAAACGTTGGTAGAGGGATACTGGAAATATTCATCAGTGAAAATGTTGGCCTTTCAGAGAGGTTAAGTAATTGGCTGAAGGTAACAGCCACTTGTACACGATAAACCCAAGATAAAAAGGAAGGAAAAAAAGGTGCCACAGGTGAGATATGGGAATATATTGGATCCTGGGTCTATCCTGAATGCAGTCTATCCCCGACTCCTAAGACAAAACTCAGGGCTTCCTAGGCTGGGGAGAAGGGTCGTTTCCCACTTCCTCCTGCTGACAGGCCTCCAGTTTTGTCCTCCCAAGTGGCAATACACCTGTCCACAAAAGGAGATACACAATTAACTGACCAGACTTGGTAACCTCCTTCTTCTCTGCCAGTGGTTGATTTGGTTGTGGGCATCTGTCCAACATGAAAAGAAAAGGTCTCATAATGTTTCCCAAGTCATGGCTCCTTCCTCCTTGCTTAGGCTGGTGTAGTGAAAACATGTGACCTGCTGCGTTTAGGGAGCCATCCTGTGACCGTGAGCTCTGTACAGAGACTAGTGTAGCTAAAGGTGGGAAGAGAGCAGGTCCTTAAAGTTCCTGTTAAGCACAAAAAGCCCAGGCATCCATCTTTAGGCATCCTTAAATGTAGGATAATGAAGTACCCATATAACTTAGGCTGGCATCAGTCAGATATTCTGTCACTTGTCAACAAAGCACCATACTGATACCAGAGACCTTCCCTGAACTCACCTCCTGCCAGAAGCTAAGCATCCCCACATAAGCATCCTCCCCATTCCAGATTTCTTCTTGTCTACGTTGTTCTTCACCCATCTTCTCTACAGCTTCTTCCCAGGGCTTCCTTGTATCCACAGCTAGTTCACACTAGCACAAGTATAAATGAGGGAAGAGTCTCCCTTATTCTGCAAGGCAGTTTTGCTACTCACTACATTGCCTTCATCTTTGTAAAACTCGGTTTACCTCCTCATGGAAGCAACCTGTTGGAGCAGGACTTAACTGTGGTGTGTAGAGCAAACATGTCCACATCCTGCTCCCCTGAGCTTGATGTTATAGCTTGGACCAGAAAGGTCCACTTAAAACCATGTTTGAAAAGCTTTGTCAGCACACGTGCTATTGTGAGGTAGTCAGCTACTTAAGAGATGATCTTAGTGAGAGGTCTTCCAGTCTTTGGAGGGGGTGTATGTCAAGGGGATTGATGGACCCAGCCCTGCCTCTTTCTCATTTTTGTTGACATGGTAATGAAGCAAGTGGCTTGTTCTGCTGTATGCTCCTGCCATTAGGTGCCACCACTGCTCCAAAGAGAAGAGCCAATCAGCCATGGACTGGACCCTCTGCAACCTTAGCCCAAATAAACCTTTTCTCTTTATAGATTGATTATCTGAGGCATTTGTTAACAGTAATGGAAAGCTGACTACATAACTGTGAAGGTGTCATCTTGCACAGCACAAGGAACTTTGCAAATACAATTAAAGTTAGAGACCCAGAGATAAGAAACTTATGCTGAATTTTCTGGACAGCCCAATGAAATCACAAGAATCTTTCAAAGCAGGAAACCTCCCCATCATATGGCCAGAGAGAGGAGAGAGAGGATGACAGAAGAAGGTCAAGGTGATATGACACCAGTGGGTAAGAACTCAGAGTATAGGCAGCCTTTAGAACTAGAAAAGACAAAGAAAACAGATTCTCCCCAAGGGCTGAGAGAAAGCAAGACAGTGCTGCCAGCTTCTCGACTGGAGCCCAGTGAGACCTGTGTCAGCTTTCTGACATATGGAACTATAAGATAATAAATTTGCATTGTTTAAGCCACTAAGCTTGTAGTAATCCAGTACAGCAGCAACAAGAAACTAAAACTAGGCAAGTATCTGGTACTCCATTTTCCATTATGGTATGTAATATAGTAGGTAAAATTCTGTGTGAGAGATCTGGAAAGATTTGTGTACAAATCCTGGCTCTCTTCATGCATGATGGCACATATCTGAAATTCTAGCATCCAAGAGGCTGATGCAGGAGAATTGCCATGAGTCCAAGGCCAGCCTGGTCTAGAGAGTGAGCTCAAGACCAGCTTGAAGTACACAGCGAAACCTTTTCTTAAAAAAAAAAAAAAAAAATCCTGGCTCTGCTTGGCAAGTCACTTAAATTCTCTGAAATGAGTTCTAATATCTAGGAAACAGATTAATGAGTATCTCTCACTCATAGACTTCTTGTCATATTTGAATAAGGTTGTACAGGTAACCCACTTAACATGAGGTTCGGCAAATAGAAGTCTGGATAAATGGTAGCCATTATCATATTTATTGAAGGAAAAAGATCAAAGGCATTGGAAATTCCTCTGTGATGAGGAATGCCCTTAAAGTCCAATGTTACACATTCGGTTTGATGTTGAGAGACCGTGTGATGTAGTGGGAAAGATCACAGGCTCCAAAGCCAGTCTCCTCGGATCTGAATCCAGGGAGCTGTGTGACCATGGGCACATGATTCAGCACCTTGGCTTAACTGCTCCCAGAAGCAGGCCTTAAAACTACAATCTGAGTGCAAATAGTCTACTTGGTAGTGATTCCAGGAAATAAGGATTGGGGGTGGGAAAGTGAGCCAGGAAGGGGCAGGGTCCAATGAGCTCCTAAGCAAGTTACAACTGGGGCCAGCTGGACGGTGAGCCATCCAAGGGAAATTTGGGGTCATGTGCTTTACACGTATAAAGCATATGCCACTAAGTGGCCACTGTAAGAGTGAGGATTCTGGGGAGCTTGTGTACCAAGTCCAGTCAACCACTGGATGAGGGCTGCTTCCAGGAGACAGCAAACCTCCAGCACACCTGGCCTACAGAGAAAGCTTTTAGGCAAAGAAAGATGACAGTGCTGGGCCAGAGGTTTAACTCAGTGGTGCCAGCGCCTGCCTAGCAAGCACCAGGTCCCTGGTTCAATCCCAGTAACCATGTACAACAATACTAGGCGTGGTGACTCACGCTCACCAGCCATCAATACCACATACCACAGTGCCAGGTATGGTGGCTCACGCCTGTCATCCCAGCACTCGGGAGGCAGAGACAAGAGGATTGTTGAGTTCAAAGCTTGCCTGGGCTACATAGGGAGCTCAGGGCCAGCCTGAACTACAAAGCAAGACCTTGTCCCCCCAAAAAAGAAAGATGGCAGTGGCAATTTGACTGCCATGTCTGGACATGGTAAGGCCTAGAGAGAGGTGGGAGGGTACCACAGCCTCTGTGCATTTAGCTTTCTTATCTGTAAATGGAGCGTTGTTGTTACCTACTTTGGAGGCTTACTGGGAAATTTATGCAGGTTAACAAAACCGAGAGCTTCCATCATAGCCTGAGACAGAGTAAGCACCATCTTTGGAGGTTCTTTGCGCTTCTGTGATATAACACTTTCTTTGTTCTCTCCACCTCGCTGTAGTAGTTAATGAAGTTGTTTAAACTCACAAATGCTCTGGGAGAAGGGTGGTTCCGGGGACCGAGTGGAAGGGGCCTAACTTTCCTCTGCGACCCACGTTACAAGGACAGGGCTGGTCCACATGGATTCTGGAGTCATGCGGACTACGCACCAAGCCGTGAATCCATACGGCCTAAAAGGCTGTGGGTCCTGTGGAATTTGGGCCCGACACTTCTGTATCATGAAGGACACGGAAGCCACAGCTGCTGTCGGGGTCGTACGCTGAACTGCAGCTTTTTGAGAGCAGGAACCGTGCTCGCCGCAGCCGGATTCACTCAGCGCAGAGGACATTCAGTGGTCGTCTACTGAAGGGACGAGCACAGAAAGAGCCTGGGAGTCCAGAAAGTGACTGTTTTTCAGCAAAATCTGGGCGACTGACATAGGTTCAGTTCTTCAGTCAGTGCCCCCCAGTTTCCCCCATCAGTCAGCCACCGGGGTGCAGGAAGCTGCCCAGGCTCGACCCCCGCTGGCCCTGGCACCCCGGGAGGCTCCACTGGAGCGGCACCTTCTGGCGCACGGAGGACAAACTGTGAGTATTTATACCAACACACGCGTCTTAAAAGGGTCCTCATTTCTTCCTGAAAGGAATCCAAAAGCTCTGTTGGAACTGAAAACATTTTATATTTATGTATCACCAGTTATTGAGGGAACACAAAGTGCTCAGCGAATATGATCTCATTAGCCCTCACAGCAGCCCGGAGGGAAGAGGTTGGCAAGAACTCACAGCTCCCTGGAGAGGTGACAGTGCGGAGGCTCAGGAGGCCGGCGAGCGTGAGCTGGCGCGCAGAGCAGCTGCGCCAGGGACGCCGGGAACGCGCACGCGCGGCGGCGGCGCGAGGGTGTGGCCTGCAGCTCACTGCCTGGCGTAGGGCGGAGCGAAAAGGCGGAAGTCATCCCAGGATCTCTCGTCATAGGAATCCACGGTTACACGGTGATACAAAAATGCAATATTATTTCAGCATTTAAATGATCTGTGTGCCATCAAAAGATGTCTAAGACTTCCGGTGAGAAGATGGTCAGTACAGTATACCCATTTGTTACAGAAAACGAATGGTGCCACATTAAAAAAATCTGAAAGGATGTGTGCAAATTATATATGAAATTATACGTGTCTTGGGGTGTTAGTGTACGGAAAGGTCTAGAAGAAGGCATATCAGATTGTGTATCGTGTGTTAATATTTTCAAGGGAACAGTCTCAAAGAATTTATAACAATGGTTGTCTTATAGGTCAGCTCGCTGGTACTTTTGTTTCCTTGAGCACATTTGTTAGAAGCTTACATTGTTTTGCAGTGCACATAGTTTTCCATTGTAATCACATTAAATGTTTCTAGGAACCAGGAAAAGAGAAATCCTATATGTCACCTAGAAAGCATTAGAAAGTGAAAATAAAAGTAGTAAAATATGTTCAGATTGTTTTCTTTCATTAAAACAAGAACACCACTAGTGTTTTCCTTGATGGGAGGAATTTGGAAAAAATCCACCAGGCTTCGTATTTAGTTCCTCCTGCAAGAGAAGTTTGGATCAGATACCCTATTTTGTAAACATATGGCTCAGCGTCTGCAAAACTCAAATACAAAATGAAATCTTTCTGTTTTTTTCTCCTTGATGTTTTTAAATATGGGACAGCCCTGACTATTTAGCTTTTTTTTTTTTTTTTTTTTTTTACCCATTAAACTGTAGTACAAGGGAAAACAACTAGACTCTAACAAGGGATTGAAGATGTCATTCACAGAGTATCTTCATGAGCTGTTGAATGATAATTATAAATTGTGTGGTGTCATTAAACTTTAAAAGCTCAGATCACTGTGATTCACAACGTGAATATTCTTGACTGATCTGTACATGCAAAAATAGATTGTATGTTGTGTTTCTTACCATCATAAAAAACAAAACGCAAAATTGCAAAAGAAAAACACCTAGAACTCATCCCTGGCATCTGAGATATAGCATAGGGTAAAGAAAGGAAAGGGCAGTGTAAAAGGAGGCTGGAGTCAAAGTTCAGTGCTCTCCGAGTAAGAGTATTCAATGCTCTGCTCGCTTTTCTAGTCTGAGTAGCTTTCATGGGCCAGAAGCTAAAGAGCGTTGTGAGGTAGAGTTTTCAGCAGGGTGGAAAGAGCCTGCCGTGTGGAGGGGCCTAACTTCTCTGACATACAAGTGCCCGTTGAAAACAGGAGTGATGCCTATGCTACCTATGACTTATGAGCAGGTGGGACTTGCCTGCCAATGCTAAAACTTGCTTGTGGAGATCAAAAGATTCAGCTTTGTGTGCTAGTCTGAATAATCTCTGGGAGACTGAGGCAGGAGAATTGTGAGTTCAAGGACAGCTTGTCTTGGGCAAGACTCTGTCTCAGTTCATCAGTCAGTCAGTCATTGAAAAGACTGGGGATGTAGCTCAGCAGAAAAACCCGGGGTTCAACTTTCAGTGTCCCAAACAAACAAAACATTAACTTCACCCTCTGAGAGACATATCCCTGAAGCCAAATCGGAATTCAGATCTTCTTCCCAGATAGGAGCAAGTCCCTCCCTGGCTGTCTGTTCCTCCAGCATCTCAGTCTCTTCGTAGGAGGCAAGAGAAAGTTGAGTATCCTCGGCTTCCCGTGCCAAATGTGTTGGACGAAGTACTGGTCTGGGATGAAATCATTAAAGATCCCATGGAGACTCTTGAGTGATTTCACAGAAGGAGGCAGCGGAGTGAAGGCATCACAAGGAGGCGTTTGTGAGGTCGCTGCACAGGGCAAGCGCCGAACTCCGTGTGTCCTCTCCTAGGCCGTCCTCATGGCTGCCCTTGAGACAATGGTAATATGGGCAATGCCGGCAACATGGGCACAGTTTAAGAACTGTGTGTGTACTGATTTATTGAAGGCTCATGACACCCCATATGGGAAATACCTTTATAGTTCCCTTTTTACAAATGAGGACACTGACGTCCAGAGCATTAGCTAGCCAGAGAGTGGTGGGGTTGAGATTTATTCCTCAACACCCAAATGTAGTACCCAGGATCTTAACCATTGTTTTTGTTTTTGTTTTGAGACAGGGTCTCGCTTTGTAGTTCAGGCTGGGCCTGAGCTCACTATGTAGCCCAGGCAAGCCTGGAACTCAGCAGTCCTCCTGTCTCTGCCTATCGAGTGCTGGAATTCCAGGAGTGAGCCCCCACACCTGGCATTGTGGTATGTGGTACTGGTTGCTAGTGGGCATGAGTCAACATGCCTGTTAAACTTTTTTTTTTTTTTCCTTGAGGCAGGGTCTCGCTTTGTAGTTCAGGCTGGCCCTGAACTCACTATGTAGCCCAGGCAAGCCTCGAATTTAGCAATCCACCTGCCTCTGCCTCCTGAGCGCTGGGATTTCAGGCGTGAGCCACCACGCCCAGCACTGTAGTATGTGGTACTGATTTGCTGGTGGGCGTGAGTCACCATGCCTGGTATTGTGATTACTGGGGATCAAACTCGGGACCCTGCACTCACGAGGCACCAGAACCACTGAGCTAAACCTCCAGCACACCATTATATTTTTTAAAGGGGTAAATGTCTTTCTTGCCTGAGGTCTCTGTGGAAAGCTGGTGGAGACCCTATGCAGAGCCTGTATCCTTTTCTAAAATTGAATTCTTTATTGGTACATTTTATATACATCTCACAATCACACATAACACTGGGGAATTTGTACCAGTATATGACATAGTTAATTCTCATTTTTACCCACATCCCTACCCACCCCCACCTCCCCACCCCCTATATACATGCTCTTTTATTTTCTTTCAGAATCATATTTATTCCTTCCCCTCATTATGTTCCCACACCAAATTTCCTTTGGAAATTACCCATTCTACAAAAACTGTCATACTTTCTAGAGCTCATTTACATCTACAGGTTCTCATATCAAAGAGAAGATCTGGTATTTGCCTATCTGTGATCTATTTATTTCATTTATTGGTGTGTCCTCCAGGTATATCCATTTGCACATAAGTGAATGAATCTTGTCATTCTTTATGGCAGAATAATACTCTGTTTTTGTTTTTGTTTTTTTTTTAAACAATTTTCTGGGCCAGAGATTTAGCTCAGTGGTTCCGGCACCTGCCTAGCAAGCACAAGGTCCCTAGTTCGATCCCTGGTAACCACGTAACAATGATGGGCGTGGTGACTCACGCCCACCAGCAATCAATACCATACCATAGTGCTGGACGTGGTGGCTCACACCTGTAATCCCAGCACTCAGGAGGCAGAGGCAGGAGGATTGCTGAGTTCGAGGCTTGCCTGGGCTACATAGTGAGCTCAGGGTCAGCCTGAACTACAAAGTGAGACCCTGTCTCAAAGAAAAAGAAAAAAAAAAATCACTATCTTCTTTATCCAGTCTCCAGTTGATGGGCATTTGGGTTGTTTCCAAGACTGAGCTATCACGAACTGAGCTGCTATGAACAAGGGTGTACATGTCTTTCCAATGTGATTTTTAAAATTCCTTTGGTTATATTCCTAGCAGGGGCAAGGCAGGGTCAAATGGGACCCCTAGTCCTAGTGTTCTGAGGAATCTCCACACAGATCTCCACAATGGTTGCACAAGCTGCAGAGCCCGTATTCTATGGAACGTAACTCTGTCTTCTACATGCACTGAAAGTCTCCGAGACCAACCTCAGGTCTGTGGCTGGTAGGCAGACCCATCATCACCAGTCCATTCTGTGTCTGGCTCTCAGGACTGAAATCAGAGCAGGAGAAGGGTAGTGCTGGCCTGGCGTTATGCCCATGGCAGATGGGACAACTTTACTACCATCTGTGAATGCCCTTCCTCCCAGTCCCAGTGTTTAGTGTTGACCTGACTATTCATTCACTCACTCAACAAATAGGATGGACTCTCTGCCAGGCCCTGGTCTGGGTGCTGGAGATTAAGCAGGGAGCAAGAGTCAAATAGGATTGTGCAGCCAGGTCCTAGGGTCTAGGTTCTTGCCTTTCTCCTTCTTACCCTTCCTTATCTACACTTTACTCCTTCCTGGAAATGGGTCTTTTTATCCTATAAGTCACTGACATGCTCCGTGTGCAGGGTTCTGTCAGCTCTTGTGCTGCCTTTGTGAAAATCAGAGAAGTCAACCCCTCGGGCTCCAGAGAGAGGTGGATTTGAGACCCCATCCAGCCTCGAGCCAGGTGCCTTAGGACAGGGCCGGTCTCCATCAGTGCAGGATGTCCACCTCACCTGCACTTTCCGT
This sequence comes from Thryonomys swinderianus, assembly GCA_004025085.1. Lineage (NCBI taxonomy): Eukaryota > Metazoa > Chordata > Mammalia > Rodentia > Thryonomyidae > Thryonomys > Thryonomys swinderianus. The sequence continues at coordinate 53,863 of PVIC010003407.1, forward strand.
AGGTGTTCAAACCCAGTGCCTGGGGCTATCTACAGTTTCTGGTGTCTTGGTCAAATTGTATGATGCATGAACAGACATCAAAGGTACATAGAGGTGCACTCTAGAAGGCAAGAGCAGTCTGGTAAAAAGGCTCATAGCAGCCCCAAGGATAAAGAAAAAGGGTCCTTCACATGCAAAATTTCCTGTCATGTAAATAAGACAGTGGGACCTTTGGCCTATGAAACACTCCCTTGGCATTAAGCCATGTGTAAATCACCTTATTGAAAGGCTTATTTGGGTTCCTGCTATATGTAGGTGAAGGATTGGGAATAGTGTCATTTCTTGGGTTGTGTCCATATGCAAATAAAGGATTGAAAAGAGCATCTTCTAATTGGCCCTATGAACAGCACCAAATTCAAGTGAAGGACTAGTTGGTTCTATGTACAGTGATGATGGTGTCACTGTATTGGGAGTGTCTGTCACTGTGGTCATGTCTTACCTTCAGTTCCTACTGGCCTCACTTTTTACCTGCTTAGCTGGGTCTCTCATCTACTCCAACCCCCACAACCTGGGCCTTGCAGGCTCTAATTCTTTCTCCATCACTCATTGCTACACTGGCCAGACTTACCCTTCCCACCTCTCTGAACCCTGTGCTGGTCAGCTTTCTGTTATTGTAAAAAAAAAAAAAAAAACCTGAGATAATCAGCTTATAAAGAGAAAAAGGTTTTTCTTTCAGCTCGAAATTTGGGTCTGTGATTGGTTGGCCCCATTGCTTTTGGTCTGTAATTAGGAAGCACATTATGGCAGCATTGTGTGGCAAAAACAGAGCCAAAGGGTCCTTGGATGTAGCTAACACACTCACATCTGTTCTGACTTGGCATCATTGGAAAGCTGTACTAACACCTGGCCTCCGTAAGGGGAAGGCACTCCCGACGTGGGCAGTGGCTGGTAGTGTTTTATGATGCACATATTTGTGTGGATGTCCCCACTCTAATATCAGATAGATATGCTATTTAGTTACCAAGAAGTTGTTTTAAAATCAAAATGCAGAACATGTACATTCTTTCACAAAAATGGTTTTAAGAATCTACTCTTTTTAGAGTGGTGGTTGGATTATATACCTGTTTAACTTCTCTTTATCTTCAAGCAACTTCTTCTGAGAAGCTCTTAGAGATTGCTTTTCCTCTTCTGTTGATACCTTCTCATCAAAGGAGCCTCCACACTTTCCCAATATACCATTCAGCATGCCAAGTTGCCATTGGCTGTTGGCCTCTGCCCTGTCCTGCAGTGTAAGCTCTGGAAGAATAATAACTAAGTGTAGTTTAATTTTATATCTTCAACACCTAACGTAGAACCTAGAACCTAGCACTTAGAAGGAGCTCAGTAAATGTGAACTAATTACAAGGTATTGGTATGGGAAGAAACTGACACCAACACCAGGCTGGAGTTATTGATGGATATACTGCTCTCGGATGGGAAGGAGGGTCCTGAGAAACTGTAGCCACTCTCAGATGCGCCACAGAAACCTTCACAAATCAGAATTTTGTGTATCATATATCAGTTTCATTCATTCATTCCCTCATTCATTCATCTTAGCCATCCTCTGAGCACTTCTCCGTGTCTAGGCACGGAACATTCCACAGCAGAAAGATAGTCAGCGTCCCTACCAGCATTCAGTTTATCTGCTAATTTGAGCAGAAGAGTATGGAGTCTACAGGAGCAAGGAAGGGGGAAGGTAGACAATAATACTTGCCCTAGTTGGTAACATACTACAGTGAAAGACCATCAGTACATTGTTCCATCTAATTCTCAGAATAGTGTAATAGTGAACTCATCCAGCACTGGAATCCGATAGCTTTAATCCATGCTTACTAGTCATATTACCGCTGAGAAAACTACTTGTCCTATCCAAGCCTCAGTTTCCTTGGGGTGGTGGGTGAGAATAACAGTACTTCCGTTCCTTGTTGAGAAGACCGATGAGAGCTTGTAGTCCTCACCACTGAAGGAGCTGGGAGCGGTCTCCAGGCATCAGTTCATCTGCATTACACTGATATGAAGGCATTGTTTTGATTCCTTCCTTCATGGATAGATGCTAAGTTTCGCGGGGTGTAACTGGCTTCAGATAAGTCCTCCAGCTTGTGCAATCTTTGCTCATGATCTTTGAGTCCAGTCTTAGTTCCCTGGAGCTCTTGCTGTAAGCAGAGCCATGTTTCTTCCACAGGCTTCGAGCCGCCAGGAGGACTGCAGCATGAAGGACTTCTCTTGGGTTCTGGCCATCAACTCTCATGGAATCTGGGAGTTAATTTCCCCTTATTATTGAACTTGAAACAGCCACAGTAAATAGAACAGATTTTAATCAACTGCAATATAAACAAAAGGCGCAGATGGCAGGGCAAGATTGACTGACAACAGCAAAGTCCCGAGGGCTCCCTTGAACATCCCTTGAAGGGGGAGTCTAAAGACTGTCGCCTCCTGCTTTGTTTTGTTACTGGCGTTTATGAATTCCAGGAATTCCTTTCCTTGAATATATAGCTGCATCCACAGGATGTTAGGTGTTGAATGCTCTTCGAAGCTCTGGAGAAAGACTCCTTAGGATGTGAATAGATCAAGATAGGCACCTGGCTGTCCCAAGGGTCTTATGGGTAGTAGAAAGAGACCACAGTTCCCATGAATGAGTGGACAACTGTTCTCATCAAACTCGGAAAAATGTAGCAACACTGGAGCAAAATTTTTTTTTTTTGAGACAGGGTCTCGCTTTGTAGTTCAGGCTGGCTCTGAGCTCACTATGTAGCTCAGGCAAGCCTCGAACTCAGCAATCCTCCTGTCTCTGCCTCCCGATGGAGCAAATATTAAATAACAATTAGGGAAATGTAATAATTTTTATGAGGAGACTGTACCTTCACCAGGTACAAGTAACCCGTCTTTCATCCCAAGCACTTATCTACATACATATTCCAAACACAACACACACACACACACACACACACCAGCCTTAGGTCTCAAATGACTTCCCCATATTTCACATTCAGTTCTGACTCAGTACTACCTCACCGCTGTTGCCACTGCTGCCTCATCTGGGAGGTTCACCTGATTCGGGCAAGACCCATCCTACTCTTTCCCCACAGGGGGCGTGGCCAAAGGTGAGCTAAACCCAATCCTTTCTGAGGACTTTCAAAGTAGCGCTGGAAAGTGAGTCATGGCATGATCTTTGAGGGTGTACTTACCTCCAGCATGTCCAAGTCATACAGGTGGGAAGAGGTGGAGCTTGGTGGAAAGAGCTCCGAGGAAGAAGGGAACTGAATGAAATGGGCTCTCCAAAGTGGATGGGTCGATGGCATCAAAGTGCTCTTACTCCCTGTATCTCCTGGGTGTGTCAGAGAGAGGAGGGTACAGTGGTTGAACATCAGTCCTCAGCATGTGGTCCTGGTACCCTGTGGGGAGTGAGATGGTCACCAAGGCCTTTCCCGGGGCTCTGCAGAGTCAAAACTCTTCCCACAGTGATATCAGGCATTCTGTGCCTTTTTTCAGTCTTAACTTTCTTGCATATGGTGGTTTTTCCAGAGGCTACATGACAAGTGGTATCACAACAGACTGAATGAAGAAGCAACTGTAAAGAATCCAGCTGGCTTCTATTAAAAATGTATTCAAAAATGTAGAGCAATGTGACTCTTCTGATTTTAGGATTTTTTTTGGTTTTGAAAATATTTTCCTGGAAATTTTATTTATGTAAAAATGTTTATTACAGCTATTCCTACATAAATTAATAAATTTTTCTCATAGTGAATCTCTAAGATAGCAAGGGCTCATGGACACATGCATAATCAAAAAAAGAAAAAAGAAAGAAAAGAAAAAGCCCTTTGAAGAGGTGAGAGGAAACTAAAAGAATTTGGAGAGGGTGAGGAAGATTAAATGGAAGAGGGTAGGAAGAGAAGTAGGCAATGGAAGATTGAATGATTAAAGATGATCGAGATTTGTTAAGTGCATGTATCAACTTCCTGCAACGAACCCACCATTCTGTATTAGAGAGAGAGAGACAGAGAGAGACCACAGCATTCAAGGGTTTGCAAAATGTGAAGCTTTTTCTCCGTACTAGATATAGTACAAAATAAGTCCAAAAACTCTCTGTAATCCCGGTCAGCCAGATATAGCAGAAAAAGATCTTTAGAAGGGAAAAGGAAGAAGACAGTGCAAAAGACCCAATGCCAGGGCCATGATGACGCAGGCCTTCCTGACCAACATGTCACTTCTACACAAGTCAAAGATTTGACCTGGATAGAAAAGCCCCATCTCTGATGACACTGTGGGGCCGAAGATGGCCTTACATCAGGGTTCTGGCTCTTGGCCACCTCCTGCCTGGCCAAGTCTTTTCGTGTCCAGAGAAAGAAGCACTGTTGAGTGTGGAAACTGAGGAGAAATTTCTCCTACGGCTCTGGGAGAGATGAGCAAATTCCAGGCCTGACCCACCTGACCTCTAATGTCACAGCTCTGGCCATCATCTGACACAGGCAACAGTCCACTCATTGTTCAGAAGGTAACAGGAAGTATTTTAGAGGAGCTCACGCATCTTCCGCTGAGGTCTCCCACCTGTGGAGAGGCGAGGCTGACTGGCGAGTTCACGTAGAAGCCATGCGCCTAATTGTCCAGGGGAAAGCTGCACTCGCAGCTGATTCCTGCAGGCCCTGTCCAGTGTTAGGCTCTGCCCTTTGCACCCTGGGGTGGGATCTCAGGTCAGCCATAAGCCTCTGCTTCCGGCAAAGTGAGATGCAGGTTCCCAGGCCTTTTAGTCCTCTGTTCCAGGCCTGGCCCTTCCTAGGGAAGACCGTGCAATAAAGCAAGTGTTGAACTCGGATCTCAGAAAACCCCTCAAGAGACAAAAGGGTTCAACATCCGAGAATTTATAGGACTTTTCATTCACATAATGGTTCTAATCTATTCACTTGAACAGCTCGGAAAAGTGAAATGAAGGTGTTTTGCCGGCACTGTGGGCGTTTGCTCGTAGATTAGCCAAGCCAGGAAATGAGAGAGGGGGGCTGTCAAGTGGAGTCAGAGCTCATTCTTTTTGTTAATGAAGTAATTAGTTGCTGTGTTTATTTTCTGCCCTTCTCAAAAGAATTTAAGTTTCTTTATAAAAACACACAAAATAATTGAAACTGAGAAAGTTAAGCAGGTGATTTTTCAAATATCCTGAACTCTCTGGTGTGATAAAAATAAAGGACAAAGGAAAGCTCGTGGGTTTCTGATGAGAGAGAGAGGCAGCCAGCCCAGCAACGATGGCTGACGTCTCTGTGCAGGCCCGAAAATGGAGCAGGAAACTCTGGTTAAAATGGAAAAGGGTCGGGCCAGAGATTTAGCTCAGTGGTTCCGGCGCCTGCCTAGCAAGTGCAAGGTCCCTGGTTTGATCCCCGTAACCACCCACATACAACAGTACCGTACGTGGTGACTCACACCCACAATCAGTACCACACACCACAGTGCCGGGCGTGGTGGCTCATTCCTGTCATCCCAGCACTTGGGAGGCAGAGGCAGGAGGATTGCTGAGTTCGAGGCTTGCCTGGGCTACATAGTGAGCTCAGGGCCAGCCTGAACAGCAAAGCGAGGCACTGTCTCAAGAAACAACAACAACAACAAAAAAAAATGGAAAAGAGTCAACTCACCATATGTGAACAGACTGATAAATATGCTGAAGTCTTAATCGTAGATTGAGGTTAAAATAAAATAAAATGAAATTTAGAAAAGGATTTACGTCAAATAAACAAATAGACAATCAAGGCCATGGGTTAATAATTTTAGGAAACAAGAGGAACTTGGAATAAGGTGAGTACGCAGATCTTAAATGGTAAATATTTCACTTCGAGTTTTCTACTTCCCAGCACAAGGAAAGGGCACAAGAAGCCCAATACAGTATTTTTTTAGGTGCTTTAGAAAGAAATAGACCAGCTCTCAGATCCTGGTGTCATGTGGTCAAGCCTCCAGGCAGGGAAGTTGAAAGGTTCAGCTGTCCCCGATTCAAGGACATCTCTCTCTCTCTCTCTCTTTCTCTCTCTCTCTCTCTCTCTCTCTCTCTCTCTCTCTATATATATATATATATATATATATACACACACACATACACACATATATATTTATATTTTATTTATTTATTTATTTATTGCCTGACATGATTGATTGCACTTTGTTCCTGATCATAGGCAGGTGACTTTAACAATTTAGTATACCTAGTAAAGTATGAAAATCATTATCCAGTCAGCTAGTCACAATCAGATTTAAATTCATGGTCTTCTTTCTTCTTTCTTCCCAGTAATGTTAGTAACACTAATCCCCTACGTTTAAATGGAAGCTGGTTAAAAAAAAAAGAAACACCTATAGGAAAAGTAAAATGAGCTATTCAAATATAAGGCATCATTAGAACCAATATGGAGTACTTCGGAAGAGAATTAAAGTCTGGCTCTGTGCTATCCCAGGCAACTGACTTTACCTCCCGGAGCTTTTGCCCCTTCATATGTCAAAGTAGTGGCTACTTCCTTGGGCTGCTATGAAGATTAGTATTCCACGTCCAATATTTAGCTGGTTCTTTGTCTGTAATAGCCATGTTAGCCTTCTGTTACTGTAACAAGCACCAGAGACAAATACACTTTTTAAAAAGAAAGGTTTTCTTTAAACTTTAAAAAAGTCTCAAGGTTTCAGCCCGAGGTCAGCTGGCCCTGTTGCCTTGGGCCTGGGCTGGTATTGTATGTCACAGCAAGAGTGTGGGAGAGAACAATTTACCTCATTTTGTTGGGAAGTAAAGATATAATTAGAAAAGGCGGGGAGTCCCAGTATCCATTTCCAGGTCACAGCTCCCATGACATAACTTTCTCCAAGGAGGTTCTATCTTCTATAGGTTACTCCATTTCCAAAAGTATCACAGGCTGGAGACCAGTCCTTTAAAACATGAGTCACTGCGAGATATTTTGGAACCAAATTGTAGCAAAAAGCACTCATTAAAGATTAGATTATGATCCAAACAGTATCTATTATTACACATACTCATTAAATTCTCAACCATAACCTTGCTAATTAAGTGGACATTTATTATTACTTTATTCTGTGGACTGAGATGGAGACATAATTTGCCTAACACAAAAGTCCTTTGGTGGAGAGAAAGGTTAGTTATGTGATCTAAATAAATGAAATGCTCTGAAGAACTTAGAACTCTCCCACTAGAGATTCATACCTTTGCTTTATTCTCTCTTTAGTGTGAATAATGAATGACCCAAGGGAGGTATCACACTAACTGTTTATGGGGGAGGGGAGTGAGCACCATATAATCCATAATATGTAACTAGAATGTGGTAATCTTTTACTTTCATAGTTTTACAGTTAACATTTAAGTTGTTAGATGCTTATTTATAGTAATAATATACAGTTTATTTTTTAAATAAATGAACTTGAGTTCTACATCCAGTTAACTTAAATCATAACATTAAATGTTTAAAAAGCAGTTGGTGATATAATGCTGGGCGTGGAGACACGCCCACCAACAATCAACACCGCATACCACAATGCCACGTGGTGGCTCACGCCTGTCATCCCAGCACTCGGGAGGCAGAGACAGGAGGGTTGCTGAGTTCGCGGCGGCTTGCCTGGGCACCCTAGTGAGCTCAGGGCCAGACTGAACTACAAAGCGAGACCCTGTCTCAAAAGCAAAAAAAAGCAGTTGGTGATCGGATATGTCAAAATATCCTTGTGATCCTATCTGAATATCCACAGGAAATCGTCTCTCAGTGGATTGTGTGTTCTTGGACTTGCGTGATGGGGTCCGCTCCGACGCGGGCTCTGTGTCAGCCCAGTGCCTCCCCAGCGTGTCCTACGTCCTCATCACACAGAAGCACTTGTTTTCCCTTCTGGGTATTTTTAACTGGTACATGTTTGCAGTATATAATGATTACATTCATTGTGGAGCGTTGGTCCGTATACATGCATTTCTTCTTTTGCTCAGGCTTCCGTGTCTCCCTCCCCGGATCTCTTGGGCCCCTTTGGTACATGTTTGTAACACATGATGATCACATTCCGCGGAGGCCTTGGCGCATGTACACAGCACTTCGCAGTCCCCATGTTTTAGTCTCTTTTCCTTCTCCGTTCTCTCTATTTCTTGGTTTTCTTCCTTATGCCAAAGATCCATGCACTTCTGGGTTTTTTTGTTTTCTTTTGTTTTTCTCTTACACAGTTTCACTGATTGGAATTCTTGTTCCTTCCTCATCTACCTGAAATTTCTTTAAATGTACTCTGTGCAGCTTCTTCAGACACACAGCGCTAGCCCCTCAAAGCCATTCTCACGCTCTACGCAGAGTGCACCCCGCATCCACAGTCCTGCGGCACCTAGGCCTTCGAGGGAGCCCGCTTATAAATACAGCCCCACATATTAAGTGCAGGATTTCATAAATATTTATATCATCAAGCTTGTAGTTTTGTTTTTTGAATCTTATATGTCTTTCCCAGTTCGTGTAATCTTAATCTGCTAGTATATAGAAATCTGCAATTCTTATTATGGATAGGTAAACTCCTCCTTGTAATCTTACATGGTTTTGATTTCTACGTTTTCAGGGCACATTGGTCACTGCTTACAAGTTCACCATTCATTGTAACATCTTTTTGTTTGCTTGTTGCTGCATCGCATGTATCTCTATATGTAGCAGGTAGCTGACTGCTGAATCAAAAGCAGAATTTGACAAAATGTAAGTTCACCCAAGGAGTATTCAGAAAAAGAAGAGAACATTTCTGCTGGCCCAGGGCTCTACCTTCTTTTCCAGTTAAGGGACGACTCTCCAAGGTTCTACAGAAAGAGGGAGTCATGCAGAAAAAAGAAACTATTGTCTCCTTTAAAACATAAAGGAAAACTGCCCCTCCTTACTTGGATAAGCAATGATTTGCCAATCTCATGTTCAATAATAAACAAAATAAGTTTCTTGAGCAATCAAGAATTGAATTAGCGCCGGGCGTGGTGGCTCACGCCTGTCATCCCAGCACTCGGGAGGCAGAGACGGGAGGATTGCTGAGTTCGAGGCTTGCCTGGGCTACGTAGTGAGCTCAGAGCCAGCTCGAACAACAAAGTGAGACCCTGTCTCAAAAAAAAAAAAAAAAAAGAATTGAATTAGCAAAGTTAATTTAAAAATTTTATAGTAAAAATATTAAATATTACACTTAAATGTATTTTAATATCTTTGATAGAGAGAGGGTGGGTGACATATATGGGACTGACAGTCCGGAAGTGGCCCAGACTAAGGGGGTCTTAGGTTCACCTGCAGGATGAGGCCTTTGAACAGGGCCCTAGAGATGGCATCAGTCTGAGCAGGGCAGCGGTGGGGAAAGAGGGCACAGAGATGATCGCAACAGTGCAGAGGCCAAGGGCACACTCAGCTGCAGAGGACAGAGAGGGACCGGGCAGGGCAGAGGGAGATAGGGCAGAAACCCTTTACCCCGCAAGGCCTTGAACGCCGTGTCTGAGCTCAAAGACTCATGTGTAGCAATGTGAGGCCTGCAGAATAGCTCCCGAATTAGACTGTGACATCCAGAAACGTGCTGTACGGTTTCTCCTTCTCAGGTGGCTCTGTTTACACTTCAGTCTGGGCCATCTGGCTCCCAGAAAGGCCTGAAGGAGTGAGAAAGGAAGACGCGAGGAGCCTGGGTACCTGTGGCCCACGCTCCCCAGCGGCTCCGCCCCCACCCCCTTCACCAGCCATTAACACACAACCGATCCTGGCTTTTTTAAAGCCTGGACTGCCCAGTGCCCCGCCCACGGCAATTAAATCCCTGCCAGTTAAAAGGCCAGAGAGGACAGGTGTGTTTCACACTCGGTTTCACGGTCCACAAGGCGCCAGACGGGCAGCCCCAGAGCCCGCGGGTTTCTTTGTTCATTGACATTCTTTGTTCATTGCCTCAGGGGCGCCCGGAAAGGACAAGGACCGCGCGCTCTTATTCACTGCACTGCGCGAGGCTGGCGCTCCCCGAGAGGAGCCCGCCCGCCTCCCAGAAGGCAGCGCCCTGAGGGGCTGCTCTGCCCCCTCGTTCGTTCCTTCAGGGACGCCGTCTTCAGGGCCCGGAGAACTGCGCCTCCCCGCCGCACCCTGGAAGATTCCCTGTAGGTGAGGAATGGCCTGACCCCTCAGGACAGTGTGGTCTGGAGGAGGAGGCGCTAACAGAGTGTGGAAGAGTGGAGGAAGGGTAGCAAGAACAACACTCATTTTCGGTTTATTCATGTACTGATGGACAAATGAGTGATAAACCTACATGTAATCTTACAGAGTGCTAATGAAGAAGGAACTGTGGAACCCCTGAACAAAATGGTAACTCACTGAACCCTTATAAAAGCCCCACAAGGCACAGAAGATTTTCATGATCCTGACTTTATAAATGTGGAAACAGGAGCTGACCGCTTCCGCAGGGTGCCCACGTTTACACGACCAGGATTTGAAGCTGGGCCGGCCAGCTCTCAAGTTCACGAACTTGATCTCGTTTCCTTTCGGTAGCACAGGGGATTGAACCCAGGGTCTTTGCCATGACTACATGCCCAGATTTTTACTTCATTTCTTTAAAATTGTAGAGTCTCACTAAATCACTGCAATAGTTAACTGTTGCGTAACTTGAGTAAGAACCCCCAGCAGATGGGCTTAGCATAGTTCTGAGGGTGACTGAACGGATTTGTTGAAGAGGGAATGCGCCCCGGGAGCGAGTGGCGCCATCCGACAGGCCTGTACTCCGGGTGGAATAAAAGGGGTTGTTTGGAGGAGCTACAGTCTTCGCCTTCACCTTGGGCACCTCTTTCCTGGCGTCTGGCACAGGCTCTGCAGCCGTGCGCCACAGAGCCTCTCGCTTGCTGGTAGGAGCTCACACAGGACCGTCTCCGCAGTGAGCTCCAGGCTTTGCCTCCTGACTCCCTCAGCTTCCAGCGCACAGACAGACCTCTGGTACTCTTCCCCACGACTCTGAAGGTGGCCATTGCAAGCCTACCTTGGAAATACAAATTTTTTTTTTTTTTTTTTTTTGCTTTTTGAGACAGGGTCTCGCTTTGTAGTTCAGGCTGGCCCTGAGCTTACTATGGTGCCCAGGCAAGCCGCCGCGAACTCAGCAATCCTCCTGTCTCTGCCTCCCGAGTGCTGGGATGACAGGCGTGAGCCACCACGTCCGGCATTGTGGTATGAGGTGTTGATTGTTGGTGGGCGTGTCTCCACGCCCAGCATTCTATGTGGTTACCGGGGATCGAACTCAGGACCTTGCGCTTGCGAGGCAGGCGACGGAACCACTGAGCTAACCTTCCGGCCCCAAAATATTTTTATATTATATTAAATCTGCCTCTCTGATGAATATAGTCACTAAGTTTTGCACAGTTGCCCAGGCTGAATTTGAACTTGCCATCTTCCTGTCTCAGCCTCCTAGAGTACTGGGATTACAAATGTGTGCCACCATAGCAGGTTGGATCATGTTTCTGTTCTACAGAGAATACTTTGCTCTTTAATCCAAAAGTGGAGATAGCATGACCGTTGGTAATGGAAGCTATTCCATGCTTTATGCTAAAAGAATAACATATGATTCTGAAAGAAAATAAAAGAGCATGTATATAGGGGGTAGGGAGGTGTGGGTGGGTAGGGATATGGGTAAAAATGAGAATTAACTTGTGTCATATATTGGTACAATTCCCCGATGTTATGTGTGATTGGGAGGTGGATATAAATTGTACCAATAAAGAATTTAAAAAAAAAAAAGAATGACATAGACGGGCCGGGATTTAGCTCAGTGGTTCCAGAGTCTGCCTTGCATGTCCAAGGTCCGGAGTTTGATTCCCGGTACCACATACCACAGTGCTGGGTGTGGTGACTCACAGCCACCAGGAATCAACACCACCACATACCACAATGCCAGGCATGGCAGCTCACACCTGTCATCCCGGCTCTCGGGAGCAGAGGCAGGAGGATTGCTGAGTTTGAGGCTTGCCTGGGCTCCATAGTGAGCTCAGGGCCAGCCTGAACTACAAAGCGAGACCTTGTCTCAAAAAAAAAGGAATGGCATAGGTTCTTGTTTCACTCTCACGATAATTCTTTGAATCGCCATCTACCCCTTTCACAGATCAGGAGAGAGAGACTGTGCAAGATCAAGAACTCGCGCCCAGGCGCGGAGCTGCTGGGTGAACCGGGCTTTGGATCAGGCAGTGTGACTCCAGAACTCAGTTCTAACCGGCACGCAAGCCGGAGGTTCGAAGCTGCCTGGCACCCACAGTCTCCCCGTGCGAGGCCTGGCGCTGGGTGAAGACATCACGATCATGAAACTGGGATTTGACCAAAAGCTGCTCTGGGAGTCAAGATAATAAATCGTGTTTTCTGATGACTTCTCTGGCCTTATTTGACCCTCTCTGCCTGGCCAGCTTACCCAGCTTCATGGCTGGGGTAGGTTCCACTGGGTATCTGAAAGAAGAGTAGTTTTCCAAAGCAGGACAAGGGCTGGAAAAGGATTGTCCCAGGCACACAATCAAGGAAGCCGCTCCCCTGGGCCACCAAAGGAAAAGCACCAAAACAGTGGGCAGGACTTCCTGCAAATGGGAGGGTATCAGGCTCTCTTGGGGTGGTAGTCAAGACTCCCCACAGTTCTTTGAAGTTTGACCAAATATCAGGTTGCAAAAGCAGCAACCATATCGAAGAATAGTTCCCAACTGTCTCAGACTTTGTCTGATTTAAATATACACATCACGTAACTCCTTCACTATCTTGAAATGAAATACGTGGCTAATATAACCACCATCTCCCATAATTTTAAGAAAATCAATATGAGGCTAACTGTAATATAAAAGAGAGAAATCAAGTTTATAATAAAGTAATAAGGGTTTCAGTGCCCCGCGCCCCAGCAGGGCACACTGAGGTGCACTCGGTCAGCCTGGCGCTTGGGACCGCTTCTCCATCGGGTGCGGGGGGCCAGCGCCTCGTGGGGCGGCTCCAACACCACAGAGACTACGTTGTCCTCCTGAGGTACTTCTTCCAAAACAATATATTAAAACTCCAAAGCAATCTAAGTACCGTCACCCCTTGTTTGACATGGATGTTACATCCCAAGAGTCATTAACATACAGTAAGATGTTACAGAAGTGTTTTGTGTTTACAGGTACAACAAAGATAGTTTCTGAGTGCATCATAGCCATGGAGACTTTTTTTTAAACCTGTTTGCATGCCTCGAGTGAGGTCTGGGTGCGACTGTTTCAAGCGTTGCCAGCGCAGCTTCCTCCACCATAATGACAATGAAAGATGTTCTGGATGCCTCCTAGAGCGGGCAGGACCTTTGCAGCCAGACAGTGGTGTAGAGTTTGCGGTTGTGACTAAATAAAACTTATGAACAGACCAGCCTGCATGTATTCATTCACTTACTTAGCAAGTATTTACAGAACACTTCTGTATGAGAGAGTCATTGACTTATTTACCAAACATTGTTCGCGTGTACTTCAAGTGATAAGGGTTAGTGTAAGATGCACAAGGACTGGTCTTTCCTCTCCAGAACATAATGGTCCAAGGTCCTAGATAAATTCCAAATACAAAAATAACATTGCAGGGCCGGAGGGTTAGCTCAGTGGTTCCGGCGCCTGCCTCGCAAGCGTAAGGACCTGAGTTCGATCCCCGGTTACCACATATAATGCTGGGCGTGGTGGCTCACGCCTGTCATCCCAGCACTCGGGAGGCAGAGACGGGAGGATTGCTGAGTTCGCGGAGGCTTGCCTGGGCGCCATAGTGAGCTCAGGGCCAGCCTGAACTACAAAGCGAGACCCTGTCTCCAAAAAGCAAAAAAAAAAAAATTGCAAAACTGAATTATCACAAGAAGCTAAAAGAGGCAAATGCACGAGGTTAACAGAGAAAAGCATTTGATGTGCCCTTGCTCTTGGGGTACAGAAAAAAAGTAGGGATGCCAATCACCAATGGCGAGAATTCCCAACTCTCCCCCCAAGTCTCTGGGACGGAGATTTTCGGGGCTTCATCACATACACACCAGGCAACAACACAAGGGTATGGACTTGTGAGTCCCTAAAGCACTCAAGGATGCTGCCGAAGCTAAACTTTCTGGGCTCCGAAATTGTAATTTAAGTGTCCTAGAGGGGACAGTATTATAGGTAGAAAATCCAGCTAGACGTATGTAGGCAGATAGATAGGACTGGCCCTGGGGAGGGAGCAAGAAAGCCAACTTGGAGGTTGGTGTTGCCAGAGAAAAAGCTGTCCCACCCAGTGGGATGAACAGCCGTGGTTGATATTCCAAATAGGCAGCCACCAGATATGCTAAAGAGGGCGCCAACCTCCTGGGGCGGAGGGCTGAGACTTTAACCCACCTCCCCGGAAAAGAGTCAGAGTCAAAAATTCCTGTCTGATTGTTACAGCCCGTCTACCTTTTTTTAAATCTCATTGGTGGCCCCTACTTTTGAACCCACCCCACCTCGTGATTTGGGTCCATAAAATCCCCCTGGGAAAAGTGATTCTGGATTACCCACTTTCCGGGCCCCCCTTCTGTCTCTCTTAAGGCAGAAGCTTTCTCTCTCAATAAAATTTTCCTACTGAAACCTCCATTGTTCCTAAAATTCATTCTTCGATTTTTAGAGAACACGGACTCGCGTTTCAGGTGGGGAGTGAGGCCTTAACTCTCCTGCCTCAGCAGGACAGGAGAAACAGAATTCCTACTTGTGCTAAGAGATGGGTTAGGAGGAAGAAAAGCATTCTGGCTTCTTTGCATCTTGGCAGATGTGAGGTTGCACAGGAAGACTGTTAATCGACTGTGAGAGGAGAGAGTACCCTCTGCCCAAGAAGTCTTTTCAGGCACCCTCTCGCTTCCAGACGGAACTGGCCATCTTGCTCCATCCAGAACTGAGCCGCTGCCACCCAGCTGGCTGCCCTGTGCTGCCCCACCCGGGCTGCGGCAGGCTCACCTTGCAGCTCCGCTCCCTGCAGATGATAAGCTGGTCACGAGGCATTTTTAAGCAGTTACTTAGCAGACAGCCTTGCCTGACCGTGACCTGTGAAGGCTGCATAAACCTGAGCGTGTAGGAATCTTGAGATAAGCTTTCCTTTTACTGAGTGCTGCTCCAGCGCTGCCTAGAATATTGTGTTTGAGCCCTGTAATTAAAGAGGGAAGAGGAGCCTTTGCAAGAGGTGCTGAGAATTGTGAGGATATTACAGGGCTAGAAACATTAACACTTAGGGGAAAAAAAGGTTAAAAGAACTAGGATTATTTATACTGAAGGACCAAAGGTCAAGGACCAGAAATACAATATACTCACAAATACAATCATTCTGATGTCAGAAACATGGCTAATTCTTCCTTGATAAAATAAGTATTGGGACCAGGCGGCTGCTCTCTCCGTAAGGACTTGTTCACCAATTATACAGAATTCAGCAACAGGAAAGCGTCAAGCCACAGTCCTCCTGACTGGCTGGGCTCTTGGCC
>PVIC010003408.1:0-23663 GCA_004025085.1 Thryonomys swinderianus
AGGCTGGCTCTGAGCTCACTATGTAGCCCAGGCAAGCCTCGAACTCAGCAATCCTCCTGTCTCTGCCTCCTGAGTGCTGGGATGACAGGCATGAGCCACCATGCCCGGCTCTGTGGTATGTGGTATTGATGGCTGGTGGGTGTGAATCACCATGCCCAGCATTGTATGTAGTTACCAGGGATCAAACTCAAGACCTTGTGCTTGTGAGGTAGGTGCCAGAACCACTGAGCTAAATCTCTGGCCCAGTCTAGGTAAATTTGAAAGACTTACATAATCTTTATTATGTAAATCTCATAGTAGAAAGACATTAATGGTACATTGTTTAGAACTTTGTATTTTCTTACAGTTTGTGCAAAATACACACCTCTCAAAGTATTGATACTGAAGTTTATGGTCGAAATTGTGGTGTAAACACGTTATTGTTTTTCTGGTGCAAGGAGTGGTTAGCACTGGTTTTTAGAAAGATTTAAAAGAATATTATGAGCAGAAGTTTCAGATAGCTTGAAATTCTGATTTGAATTAATCCATTATATGAATTATTCAGAAACTAGTGAATTATATTGTGAAACTGCAAATTGTAGTGTTGATAGCCTACAAAGTGTTAAAGAAAATGAAAATGGGTATAACTGCTAATGACAAGAGATGATTTACTAATATGAACTTTGTGATTCTTAAGTTTTTAAGTTATTTGCTTAAAACATGGGAAGGGTATAATATAGATGAATTTGTTGGTGACATAAATGTGAAAGTGTTGACCAAATGATTACTCAGACTAAATATGCATTATACTAGAAATAGAGAAATGGGACAGGATGTCATTATAACAGAGATGGTCAGCCTGGAGTGGTAACTCTTAATTTTTAGATTTTGGAGGAGAAAAGAATAAAAAATACTTTAGAATTGTAAGGTAGAAGCTTCATTAATGAGGTGTGGTACCTGATTAACTCTGTTCAAAGTGTAGAACTGGGATGAGTCCTGACAGCCAGAGTCCAGATCTTAAGCTCATAGTCACGAGCTAAATATATCCTCATTCAGCTGATGCCTGTGAACCAAGGATGTGCACTTATTTTTTGCTAATTTCAAGGTAGGTCATCCTGTGTGAAAAATGAGATTCAGAGAGTTAAATTTACAAGATTATACATTCCACAAATGGGGAAGATGAGAAACACTGTTTTGTGTCATTCCAAACTTAGTGTTTTCTCGGTATAGCACATTTTCTCTATCATACTGTTTTTGTGTCTTCATCATTGTATGATGTAACATTAACTTACTGTTGATAAACTTTAATATTTTATTTTTTGCAGGGATTTATCAAAGATGTTCATGAAGACTCCCTTACAGTTGTTTTTGAAAATAAGTAAGTCTTTTATTGACAGATCTTAATATTATTAGTTCTACATTGTTTCTGGCATTATTATTGCAGGTGGGCAGGTGCTTTTGCTTTTGAGTGGAAGTTCTTTGGGTATGATCATCTTAGGAGTTTGTGCAAGTCCAGTTTTGATAACTCTTCATCTGTTTTTCTGTCAATTTATTCATCACTTTTGGTCAAAACATACATGGATACCATTTTTTTTTTTGCAAAAATAGATGGTACAAATAACATTTTAATATGCTAAATTTTATTTTTTATTAGTGTATCATTGAGTATACTTACTTTTTAAAGCCCAGAATGTTGAAAAGAGATACTGTCTTGGTTAATATTAATTAATGAAATTTAGTGTCAATTTTGTATGTAAGGGCTGGGTAGTCTAAAAGAAAAACCAGTCAGTATGGTAGGGTTGGGAAAGGATTATAAAAGAACATAGTTTAATTGAAGGTCAAAGAACTGTTCACCTTCCACATTTGAGCTGGTTCTGGAACTGTCTGAAGAGATCTTTGCCCAGCAGCTGCTTCAGTGTAGAAACAAGTGTTGAGATGATTTTTTTGAACAGCTGCTATTTAGATGAAAATGGTGAAAAGAGGCAGCCCAAAATCATTTTGTCACTTGGTCTTTTTACCCAATATTGGCAGATAGAAGACTTAGAAACATTTTATATGTTAATATACCTTTCAGGTTCTTACATGGCCAGTGAGAACTTATAAATTTGGTTTTACAGAATGCAGTAATTCATAGAAACAACAGATAAGTAGTATGATATATTAATATTTACTAAAAGTATTAAAGGAAGTGTTTTGTAAGTTCTAATTACAATGTATGTTTGTTGTTGAACAGTGAGAATAAAGCTTTGGTATTTAGCTATTTAAAGGATTACTTTTTTTCTTTATACTTCTTTTTCCTTCCATGGTATAACAGATTAAACCCAGGGGCTGTGCATGACTGCATTGTACCTTCAGCCTGAATTGCTTGTTTTTTGTTTTTTTTTCTGATTGTATACTTTTTGGAAATTGTTTCTTTGTTCATAAATCATGTAGTGTTTGAAATAAATTGGTCCCACTACTTTTTTTTTTTTTGAGACAGGGTCTCGCTTTGTGGTTCAGGCTGGCCCTGAGCTCACTATGTAGCCCAGGCAAGCCTCAAACTCAGCAATCCTCCTGCCTCTGCCTCCCGAGTGCTGGGATTACAGGCATAAGCCACCATGCCTGGCACTGTGGTATGTGGTATTGATGGCTGGTGGGCGTGAATCACTACGCCCAGCATTGTATATGGTTACTGGATCGAACGCAGGGCCTTGTGCTTGCGAGGCAGGCGCTGGAACCACTGAACTAAATCTCTGGCCCGGTCCCACTACTTTTAAACATCTGTTTAAATCTGTTTTGAATCTAAGCTAGGAATCACTGTGAACTTATTTTATTCTATTAATAGAATAACATATATGCCATTCTTAGAGTAATTTACTTGGAGCATAGTACAGTGTTATCAACATTATCAACAGTTATGCAAAATGTATTCTATCACAATTTATTATTCAGTAATTATAATAGTAAGAACACTAAATAATTAAATTAAAAATGCACAGTAGTAAGCTATGTATATAGTTTATGTTTAAGGGACTGTTGGAATAGTACATCTTGAAATTAATCATTTTTTGATCTTTCAGTTGGCAGCCAGAACGCCAGGTTCCATTTAATGAAGTTAGATTACCGCCGCCACCTGATATTAAAAAAGAAATCAGTGAAGGAGATGAAGTAGAGGTATGTGCTACATTTCTTTTCAACACCAATTGATCAGTGTTTTTTTCACTAAAATGAAAATTGAACATTAAGGATAATAGTCCATTTGGATTGATTTTAAGAGAATCTGACAGAATATAGTGTTAGTCACTATTTTTCATTTTTACAGGTTAGACTAGTAATTTGGTTCAGTATATTTTAAAATGTAATTATCACCTTTTATTGTAGATATTAATATTTTCGTTCATATGTAATGCGAAATATTGTCATTAGCAAAGTACCTTGTGGAATATTATAGAAATGTCTGGGAAAATTTAAAAAGTACAGAAAAAAAAAAAGAAAAAAATTAAGCACTATTTGTCCCCATCCCCACAGTGGATTTCCTATTGTACTGCTTCTTTATCTTACTTTTTCAAATTTAGTAGCTCTTGAGTGCCTTTATTGTTAACTGTTCATTGACAAACCTCCTGTTACATAAGAAAAAAGTTAAAACTAATTGTTAGGTAGAAGTTGAATGATGAGTATGATATGTCTAGAACATTTTTATTTTTATTATAAGAAATTGGTACTATCAGATGCTCAAATATGCTATATAATTTTTCACAGGAAGTTGGATTCATGGAAGAGATTTTAAAAAGTCTTTGTACTTAATTTGTATAGGAGTGGGTAAGAGAACTGGTGGTATAAAAGAACTACTTAACTGATGAAATGGGTGTCAGTATACATATAATTTTTTCCTCCTGCTATGTTGAGGATCAAAGTTCAGGGCCTTATGCATGCTATAGAAGTGCTCTACTGATGAGCTATACCACTTAGCCCTAAATCACTTCTTTTGAAATTTGTCCTCTGTTCTGTTCCACTGTTTATGTCTGCTTTTTGTGCCAGTACTGTGGTAGTTTTGTTATTATGGCTTTGTAATATATTTTTATTTTTATCCTTTTATTAGTACAGTGAAGGAGATGTGCTTTTGCTTTATAATATTTATTTTTATTTTATTAGTACACAGTATGTAATGATTATATTAATGCTATTTGTACAGTGGAGTCTGCTATAGTGAAGGATGTACTGGAAGCATTTGTAGATAAATATGTTAGACATTTCTTCAACAATTTTTTCCTGTCAGTTTCATTTTCTTCTAATAAGGTTTTGTGTCTCTTAATCATTATACTAGGAAGCCAAAAAATTTTATTTCTTCAACTCCCGATAAGCTTATTTGTGTTAAAAAATTGTTTTGATTTAAATCATTCTAAGTTCACAGAATGCTATTTTTTTTTTTTTTTTTTTTTTTTGAGACAGGGTCTTGCTTTGTAGTTCAGGCTGGCTCTGGGCTCACTATGTAGCCTAGGCAAGCTTCGAACTCAGCAATCCTCCTGTCTCTGCCTCCCGAGTGCTGGGATTACAGGCGTGAGCTACCACGCCCGGCGGCAAAAATGCTATTTTGTATCTGCTAAGATAAAATATGTTGTGACATTGAGGTGTTAGCCCACTCTGTAAATATCAGTGTTTAGTTCACTCACTTTTTCATTTATAGTTGCTTTCCACCAAAAGTGGATACCAAACACTTTTTGGTTAGGAGACCTGTAGCTCTATTAAAAAAACAAAATATTAGTGGGCTTTTTGCTGTTTATAGAACTATCATAGTTATTGTTCTTATGTTAAATTTTCTGGTGGTATAGATATGTAAGACCTTCAGTTGACAAATCAAAGGACATGTCTAATTTAAGATTTTGTTAATAGGCTCAGGATATAACTCAGTTCTAGAGCACTCATGTTAGCATGCATGAAGCCTTGTGTTTGATATCCTACACCACTAAAATACTCTCACAAGTTTGATGGTACAAAAATGTACCACTTTGTTTTTCAAAAATACTTGTAGAAATATTTGCTTTGTAATTTTTCTGACACAAAAATACTTGTATGTGCATGTACTCCTGAAATTGTTACTAGTCTGTAATTTTTTTTTTTTTTGAGACAGGGTCTCACTTTGTAGTTCAGGCTGGCCCTGAGCTCACTATGTAGCCCAGGCAAGCCTGGAACTCAGCAATTCTCCTGCCTCTGCCTCCTGAGTGCTGGGATTACAGGTGTGAGCCACCACGCCCGGCACTGTGTTATGTGGCATTGACTGCCGGTGGGCGTGAGTTACCACACCCAGCATTGTATGTGGTTACCGGGATCGATCTCAGGACCCTGTGCTTGCGGGGCAGGCGCTGGAACCACTGAGCTAAATCTCCGGCTCACTAGTCTGTAATTTTTTAAAATCTTTACTAGCTTGTGTTTGCAGTATATAATATTTAACATTCATTGGGGAAGTTGGTACATAATATATAACACATCTTTGTCTCCTTACCTCTTCTCTCCATCCCCCTCCCTTTTTTTTGTCTTGCTTTGTAGTTCAGGCTGGCCCTGAGCTCACTATTATAGCCCAGGCAAGCCTTGAACTCATAACAATCCTCCTGCCTCTCCCTCCCGAGTGCTAGGATTACAGGCGTGAGCCACCGTGCCTGGCCTCTCCTCTCCAATTCTTGCTGTATTTAAATTTTTTAACAGTCAAAATTTTATGTCTGCTGAATTGTTGATTAAAGAGGGAAGATAACTTTGAAAAAGTTAACTACTCTAGAAATCTTCCCACTTTGAAGATGGGCAAAATGATTTGTTGGTTGATATTACATTTAGAACAAAGTGATCAGGAGCAGCTTTCCGTTGAGCTCTTTAGATATGGTTTTAGAGATGAAGCACATGAACTTTCTATTTTTATAAGTCAGGCGTAATTGAATAATGACAATTTTATATAGCATACCTATCAGATTTTAAGTTAAAATACATTGTCTGCTTGAATATTAGATAGGCTTTTATAGTCAGCGTGAAAGACATAGTTGAAGCCAGAGCACATAAATTAGTGTCATAGTTTAGTAGTGGCGTCAAGGTTTTATATGATTTATAGTAAAATGTTTATTTTTAAAAGATCTGGTTGGGTGTGGTTACACACTTAAAATTTGGAGTCAGGAATAAGAAAGCCAGAATTTGAAGGCCATCCTGGACAACTTAGTGAGGCCCTTTCTCAAAATAAAAACAGGTCTGGTGATGGATATAGCACAGTGGTAGAGCGTCCCTGAGTTTAGTGTTCTGGGTCATTTCAATGATGGTAGAAATTTCCATTCCAAGTGATTTCACATTCATTTTCCTTTTGCTATAGAAATCTGCCTTGTTTAGCAGTGACATACTACATATAGAGACACATGTTAACATTGTAAGCCTAATATCTCAAGCTGGTATGTAATTTATTCATTTGTTTTAGAAACCAGTCAGCCTGTAGTTATGCTGGTCTGTAACTCCCTATGTAGTATGGGTTGGTCTTAAATTTGTGATCCTGCTGTCTCAATCTCCAGAGTGCTGAGATTATGGGTATATACCACCATAGTAGGTTGATGAGTAATTCTGTTTTCTAAGGTTTTTTTCTTGGCTTTGACATATTTGAAATATTTAGAAATTTGTTTCTGGATTGCAAGGCTTTTGGCATAGTATCAATACTTGAACTAGCTGGTTGTGGTGATGCACACCTATATAATCTCAGCTACTTGGCAAAATGAGGTTGGAGGATTTCAAGTTAGAGGACAGCTTGTGCAATTTAGTCACATAGTCTCAAAAAGGGCTTGGGATGTAGTTTAATGGTGAGGTATTTGCATCGCACGCGTGAGTGCCTTGGTTCAATCCTCAGAAATACCCCTCCCCTAATAGAAAATGATTGGTAAATTATTGTTTTGTGACATATACCCTTTCATTTCCAGCTTCGTGGCAGATTAAAAGCCACTATGGTTGTAAACCTCTATATTTCCATTAAAACTTTTGAAATGATGTCATTTTGAGAGCAGTTGGATAAAGAAGAGAATAAAAATCAATGTAAGATAGGATACTACCTTCCTGAACTTTTAAACAAAAGATATGTATGTTTATGTGGTGTACCTCCTAAAGGTAGGGAGTTTGATTCTTGTACCTTATCTGCAATTTTTAGCTATCTCTGCTTAGACTCAATCTTTCTCACAGTACCGAATCCATTGTTAGTCTTACTGTTCAGGACATGTTCATTTAGAGGTAACTCATGTTCATTAGTGTCTGTTTTGGGGGGGGAAGGTGCTAATTTCTGGGACATAATAAAGTTAGGTTGAAACTCATTTGTTAAAGTATCAGCCATAATAGGAGTAAGATAATACTGTTGTGTAGGTAGACAAATCACACTTGTGAATTCCATATGCTAAGCTAGTTTTTCTAATGTGTATTTTTTAGTTCTTTTAAGTTACTATATTAGAAAATAAAAAGGCAGACATACAGGAACTATACTCAGTAAAAGTATCTCATGTTGGAAAATTATGATTAAGTATTCAGTTTGTTGATGCTGTTTGAAAAATTTCTTTAAAAATGTAAACATAGTTAATGAAAACTATTAAAATTGCCTGTGGTGTTCATATTTATTTGGTTATTAATTGAAAGGCACAGTTGAATTCTGTTTACATCACTTGGTGGTGTGCTTGAATTTAGAAACCATTTTTAAAAAATGTTTCTTTAGACAGGGTCTTACAGTGAAGTTTAGGCTGGCCTTGAACTCTGTATGTAGCCCAGGCTCTCTTTGACCTAATTAATGGTGATCCTCCTGCCTTCTCTTCCTGAGTGCTAGGGTAACAGGTGTGTGTCCCACCCCTGACTAAGAGACCATTTTTTTATTTAAGTTTTTTTTTTTTTTTTTTGAGTTGGGGTCTCACTTTGTAGTTCAGGTTGTCCCTGAGTTTACAATGTAGCCAAGGCAAGCCTCAAAACTCATGGCAATCCTCCTCCCTCTGCCTCCTGAGTACTGGGATTACAGGCATGAGCCACCATGCCTGGCTGAAGAGGCCACTTTTTAACAGGATTCGACTTGAGATCATTTGGTGGAATCTTGAATTAGACTGTTGAAATTTGATTCTTCCTATTTTAACCGTGAAACATGGTACAAATATTTAATCTGAACAGTATTGTGTTTATGGATTCTCACTGTCATTCCTTAGTCTCTCTGCATTTTGAACTGTTTAGATTTGAAGAGACTTAAGGCCATTAGAGAAATGAGGGCCATTCCTTTAAATGTGAATTGCTTTCACAGTTTAGTGTTGAAAGTTAGGTGAAATCTGAAAAAAGGAAGTTTTTTTTCTAGTGACATTCATTAGTGAATTCCATAATGAATATTTTTAGACATAGTATATGAGGGTGCAATTTTAAATTCTGAGTCATTAAAGTGATTTTTAAAAATTAAAATGAAACATATTCTACATTTTGTAAACTTGAGTCATCCACATACATAGTGTTTTGTTTTAGGCCCAGGAACTTAGATTTCGTTAACCTTAGTTAGACTGGCTTTTTCTTTCAGTTGTGAAGTTATTATTTTTTCTTTTATGGTGCCAGGAATTGAACTCTGGACATTGCCCTTACCAGGCAGGCACAGGTACCACTGAGCTATATCCCCAGCCATTAGTGAAGTTTTAATGAAGTTTACAGAAATACAGAAATGAGTATCAGGTATAAAATTGAGTCCAGCTTTTTTTTTTTTGTATGTGTCTGTGCTTGTGTGTTTCTGTGTCTGTGTGCCAGGGATTTAACCCAGGCTTGAATGTACTGGGTAAGTGTTTTCCCACAAGCTCTCTAGTCCTGTGAATTTTGAAATAAAACTTCTAAGGAATTGAGAACAGATCATTCTCTTTTTTTGTGAACAAGCTATATAGGAAGTAAGATTCCTGGAAGGCTATTTTGTTTTGATAAAATGGAGTTAAGGTAGTTTCAAAACTTGTCTTTTTAACAAATTGAAGTCAGTATAGCTGCTGAAGTGAACTTGAACTTTAGCAATTATTTTTTTGAGACAGAGTCTTTGTAGTTTAGGCTGGCCCTGAGCTCACTATGTAGCCCAGGCAAGCCTTGAACTCAGCAATCCTCCTGCCTCTGCCTTTGCCTCTTGAGTGCTGGGATTACAGGCATGAGCCACCACACCCAGCACTGTGTTATGTGGTACTGATTGCTGGTGGGTGTGAGTCACCACACCCAGTATGGTATGTGGTTACTGGGATCGAACCAGGAACCTTGTGCTTGCGCTTGTGAGGCAGGCGCTAGAACCATTGAACTAAATCTCCGGGCCAACTTTAACAATTTTAACAAGATGTTAACTGTATAAAATTCAAATCTTTATTCCGCTTTTTTTTTTTTTTTTTTTGAGACAGGGTCTCACTTTGTAGTTCAGGCTGGCTCTGAGCTCACTATGTAGCCCAGGCAAGCCTTTAACTCAGCAGTCCTCCTGCCTCTGCCTCCTGAGTGCTGGGATTACAGGCATGAGCCACCATGCCCAGCATTGTAGGGTCGGGTACTGATTGCTGGTGGATTTGAGTCACCATGCCCAATATCATATCATTATATGTGGTTACCAGATCAAACAGGGACCTTGGACTTGATAGGCAGGCACTGGAACCACTGAGCTAAATCTCCGACCATATTCCACATTTTTTTGATGTTGGCATATAAAAATAAAATTGGTACAGTTCTCCAAATACAGTGACTAGAACATACAAAGCTTAATAAATGTTGATAATCATTTAAATACATATCTGAAAAGATCTGTTGTTCTGGTTCATGTCACAAGTAGATAATCAGAATATAGTAATTGAAAAATATTTTTGGAACTCTTGGTGTGTTCTAACCTTAAAGAGTATAGCCGTGTTTTTGTAGTAAAGTGTATTTCTTCTCTGTTTCTTTCTGTTTGGAGACAGGGTCTTGCTTTGTAGTTCAGGCTGGCCCTGAACTCACAGTTGTAGCCCAGGCTAGCCTTGAACCCACAGCAATTCTCCTGCCTCTGCCTTCAGAGTGCTGAGATTATAGGTGTGAGGCAGCACCATGCCCAGCATTGTGGTATGTGGTTCTGGGGAACTAACTCAGGACCGTGTACTTGCCAGGCAGACGCTGGAACTACTGAGCTAAATCCCTGGCAAAATACAGTTTATTTTTGTATTTAACCAATTGGATTGACTAATCCATTGGAAATTTTGTAATTTTTTATTGTGCATTTTTCTAGTCAGCTTTAATAGCCTGTAGAGTTTTTCTATTAGGAATTAAATTTTTGATGTATAGATACTGTAAAGGTGAAAACATACTCTATATGTCCTTTTAGATTCTTCAGAAGGATTTTACATGGTGACTTTCCAATTGAGTTATAAAGTGGATGAGTGTATCTTGTCTTTGTTCTTAGAAATGTAGGATGTTGTCATTTGAAGACTTTATAGGATAAGATTCTGCTTTGTAATTTCAAATCATCAGTAGGATCTAGAGTGCTGCTGTCTTAATTATCTCTGATTTCTCTTAAAATCAGTGTATCAGTGTCCTTTCAATAAAATTTCTTTTTATCCTTGTAAGTGGAAAATAACAGATTCCAAATTCTTTACTCTTCAGAAACAGCCAAAAGCAACCAACAGAAATGATGTCTTCATATTTTTTGTACTTTTTTGAAAGAAAGCAATACTTCAGTGCTATGCAATATGGTTATGCAATATGAAATTGTAGGATGATGCACTAATAATTATTCATGTCATATCATCTTTCTAGGTAATACCATCCTTCCTTCTTTAGTTTTTTTGAAACAGGGTCTCGTTTTGTAGTTCAGGCTGGCTTTGAACTCATTATGTAGCCCAGGCTGTCCTCAACTCAAGGCCATCCTGAGTGCTGCCTCCTGAGTGCTGAGAATACAGGCATAAGCTAGCACACCTGGCTGCCGTCATTCTTTTTTAATTTAGTCATTTTAAATAGATGTAGTTCGATAAATAGTATAATTGACAGTAATTGATGATGATAATTAATTAGTAAATGTTTGAAGATACAGGTATTCCCAGTATTTTTAAGATGCTTGCCTTTCAGATGCTCTTTCATGGTAGTTTTTTTTTTTTAATATGGGATCTTGTTATGTTAGCCAGACTAGTGATTTCAAGTGATCCTCTTATCTTAGTCTCCTGAGGTTAGAGAACAACAGATACATATTGCACCTGATTTTAGTAGAAGCTTCAGCCTTAACAACATTAATTTGTTTCCACGTATTTTGCTGTGTCACTGTTGACCTCCCTGGGAGATTTTCTTGGCTCCTTCTAGACAGGAGTTTTATCTTCTGTTTTCTATTTTGGCTATTTTTTTCATTGCTGAGACAAAATACTCAGTACCCACAAAATAAGGGAGGAAATGTTTATTTGATTTACTGTTCATAGTTGTTTCAGATCCTAGTTGAGTGGCTCCAAGGCAGGATGGGATGCAGAGGCAGGATGGAATGCAGAGGGCCATCCCAGAGGAGAAATAGTTCATGGTGAGCAGAAGGAAGAAAGGCAGCAAAGTATCAGAGAAGCAGTCAGCAATAGACGTGACAATAGCTGCCCTTTCTGTCCTTTTTTTTTTTTGTACTGGGAATGAAATTTAGAGCTTTGTGCTTGCTGAATGAATGTGGTACTACTGAGCTAAATCCCTGGCAGATGTGTTCTTCTATGTGTGTGTCTGTGCGTGTTTGTTTTGAGGCAGGTCTCACTGTGAAATTCAGGCCAGTGTTAAACACATTATGTAGCTCAGGCTGGCCATCCACTCACAGTGATCCTCCTGTTCTCCCAAGTGCTGGGATTATAGGCATGTGCCATTGTCCCTTGTATTTTACATAGGCTACCCAGACTTAAGGGGCAAGCAGCACTTATACCTAGGATGGGATGCCCTTAGTCCTAGCATCACATCACAAATCAATCCTACCATAACATTTAATCCTAGCATCACACACTCTAAATCCAGCCACCTCCTATATGCTCCACCTATGAATGCACATGAGCCTTTAGGATGACATCTAAATACAAGCTGTAACAATAGGAATATGTTTGTAGGAGCACTTCGTTGTTTCTTTGGTATATTTTCTGCACACACAAACACTACTCCCTTCTATGTATTGAGACTACATTAAGCTGCTGAGCTGTGTGATTCCTGCCTGATTCCAATAGCTTGGGAGTTGAAGCAAAAGGATCAAAAGTTTGAGGCCAGCGAAGGCAGAGAGATTCTTTTAAAAACTTTTTATAAAGGAAGGCATTAGGGATATAGCTCGGTGGTAGAGAGCCTCTAGGTTTCATCCCTACTATATCAAAAACAAAGAAACAAAAAACAATTTGTATCTTCAGGAATGATAACTTGGCTGGCTCCTAGAAAAAACTTCTCTAGTCCCTTATGGTAGTTTATATCATAAATAATTTAAGGTGAAATTTTTTTGGATAGAAGTTTTTGTAAGATACTTCTGTGGGGTGTGGATGATAATTGCATAGTCCCAGCTACTTTGGAGGTTGAGGTGGAAAGATCAAGTGAGTCCAGTTTGAGACCAGCCTGGGCAACATAGCAAAACCCTATCTCAAATGAACAAAAATTTTACGTGCAAGATACTTGGGTGCACTGCTAGAAGGATTACTTATTTGTATAATTTTTTGTTTTAAAGCTAAGTAATCAAAGTAAATTTGACTTAGGGTCTTTAGCAATGGACTTAAATGTCATATTCTTAACAGTAATTTTTAAAATTGGGACTGTTTTCTGAAAACTTACTGAGTGTGATATTGGATACTGTGATCCTAGCTACTCAGGATGAGGCAGAAGGATTGAAAGTTGGAGGCCAGCCTGAGTACCTTAGTGAGACCCTGCCTCCAAATGGCTAACAGTGTAGCTCATTGGTAGAGTATTTGCCTTGCTTGAGTGAGGCTCAAGAATCAATCCTAGCATAGAAGGAAAAACAGAGCAACCAAAGACAGTTCTTAATTTTGATGGTGTTGACAGAAACTGAGAGACCTATGTTGCCTATTGTCAAACTGTCATATAAGAACCTTTCTTCAAGATAATATTTATGTTTAGTAAGCCTTCATAAATTTGGAATTGAAATCTTTCTTTATTTTGAAATCTTTTGGGTTGAATAGATAAAGGCATTTTTCCCCTTCTCAGGTATATTCAAGAGCAAATGACCAAGAACCATGCGGGTGGTGGTTGGCTAAAGTTCGGATGATGAAAGGAGAAGTAAGTGATCTTGACCTTGCTTTCTAAGGAAATAACTCTTCATTCCAATAAATGTTCTCATTCTTAGCTTTGATTCTAAAAGCCTCCCTCAGAAATAGTTGATTACACATTTCCAAAATTCACTAGACCACTGGTTCAGTTTGTGTTCTGTACTGGCAAAGACCAGAAGGTACATCCTTGTAAGAACTTAGGATTTATTCTAGTCAAATATGATTACTGAAAGAATCAAAGCTTTGCTTAGTATTTGTGTTATAAGGGGAGGATATATACCTGTTAAGATCAGCAGAATAGTTTGAACTTCATTTAACGTTCATTATTTTTGTTCAGGTGGAATTTTAAAGTATTTTGATGTCTTTTAGTTTTATGTCATTGAATATGCTGCTTGCGATGCCACTTACAATGAAATAGTCACATTTGAACGACTTCGGCCTGTCAATCAAAATAAAACTGTCAAAAAAAATACCTTCTTTAAATGCACAGTGGATGTTCCTGAGGATTTGAGAGAGGCGTGAGTAATTTTGTTTACTGTTGGATTGCTTTGTAAATTAGTACTTTTTGGTGCTATAAAACTTTGCCCTTGGCCAGTCAACACCTCTAATAGAAATTTGTTTTTTCTATTTTTTTTTTTTTTTTGAGGTAGGGTCTCGCTTTGTAGTTCAGGCTGGCCCTGAGCTCACTAGCCCAGGCAAGCCTTGAACTCAGCAATCCTCCTGTCTCTGCCTCCTGATTGCTGGTATTACAGGCGTGAGCCACCACCAGGCCTGGCTAGAAAATATTTTTAATAAAGGTTATAATAGGAGATGTCAAAATGAAATACTGATTTTTCATTAACTCCTAAATTTAATATATTATTGAGATCTTACTTTGCATTAATTTCTGTTTAGGTGTGCTAATGAAAATGCACATAAAGATTTTAAGAAAGCAGTAGGAGCATGCAGAATATTTTACCACCCAGAAACTACACAGCTAATGATACTGGTAAGATAACATCAAAGTTGAAGGTATCTAATTAATGGCTTTTGTATAGATTTTGTAATTAGATATTTAAAAAGGTAAAAGCTTAAGATAAAGTTTGTATATCGTAAATGTTCAGTATGGTACAGAAGAAACATTTTTACAGTTAAAATGTCAGTTATTTTTTTTAGTTTCCCTTCTGCTACCAGAGATTGAACTAGAGACCTTGGGCTTGCAAGGCAGGCAGAGCACCATTGTGTTACATCCCTAGCCCTGTTCTAGATTAAGAGAAACATGAAACATTTAATATGACATTCTTAAAGTCATTGAATTCATAATGTGTAAAGGGCTGAATTTCTCACCACAAAACTTACTGCGAAGAGGGAATACAAGGAAGGAGGGGGTGCTACGTGAAAAGTGCAGTGATGTGACTCAAAGGGAGACTGTGTAGAAAATCATGTTTGTGTTATCTTGAAGGATAATTAAAATTTTTTGTGATTGACATGTTTGTTCATAGTCTGCTAGTGAAGCAACGGTGAAGAGAGTAAACATTTTAAGTGACATGCATTTGCGAAGTATTCGTACAAAGTTGATGCTTATGTCCAGAAATGAAGAGGCCACTAAGCATTTAGAAGTACGTGAGTTTACTTAACAAGAGTTTTGTGTATGTATGTGTCCCATTTACTTTTGAGTAGTATACTCCTTCCTTGCCCAAATTACTTAAGCCTTAGATAAATTAACCAGGGTCCCATTTTATGGCTGGTACTGAAGTCCTTATAATGATTACATTTATCAAACATAGCTTTTCTTTTGCTAAATGTCTCTTGACTTATTTGTTAGGGCTTAAGTGATGGATGCCAAAGAGCTTAGAACTTTAGAATGGAGCTGTGTCTATTCTTTACTGTCTTCAACATCTTTTTACAGCTGTGTCATTTGTCAGTCTTGACACTTTCTGAGTAACTTAGGTTTATTGTAATAACTATTAAACCCTATCATTGTATCTCTCCCCTGTTTTAAGTTTTGTTTTCACCTATTCTTCATTGCTGTCCTACTAGGATACTTGTATATCCCATGCTCTCACACTTCCCAACCCATAAAAGTAAACACACACACACACACACACACACATACACACTCACTTTTGTCCTAGAGAATAGGTAATATTTTTCCTTGATATAAATTTTCTGAGTATCTTCGTTAAAAAGTTTAAAAGGGGTGTGTGAATGCATTTTGAGACAAGTATCACAAAAATTGGAAAATTTGTA
Source organism: Thryonomys swinderianus (assembly GCA_004025085.1). Lineage (NCBI taxonomy): Eukaryota > Metazoa > Chordata > Mammalia > Rodentia > Thryonomyidae > Thryonomys > Thryonomys swinderianus. The sequence goes on from PVIC010003408.1 coordinate 15,399, forward strand.
TCTGTAAGTCTCTGACATTGTTTAACTGTTTTCTGTAACCACAATTAGACTGAGGAAAACATTTTTCATTTTATAACCATGGTTGTTTTATTTATTCCAGAGACTTAGCCTTTTTTTTATATAGTATTTTTCAAAAAATTTGTATGCATTTGTATAACCACCTTTATTTTTTTTTTTTTGAGACATGGTCTTGCTTTGTACTTCAGGCTGGCCCTGAGCTCACTTTTGTAGCCCAGGCAAGCCTTGAACTCAGCAATCCTCCTGCCTCTGCCTCCCGAGTGCTGGGATGACAGGCGTGAGCTACCATGCCCACTATTGTTTCCATTCTTAATCACAATTTTTTTATATTTTAAAACTGAACCTGACCTATTTTAAAAAATCAACTTTGATTTTTCTCCTGCTTCCCGCTTCATGGTCATGTTTTACTTTATTTCTTTTTTTTTTTATAATTTCATTACTGTAGATACTTCATTTGTAAGTGGGATCTTAACTGTATTAGTGATTTTTGACTTAGTTCATATAGCATAATGTTCTCACAATTCGTCTTTGTTACAGCAGATGTCAGAATTTTAATTACCTGAATTATATCAAACACTGAACATTTTGTTCAGTTATTGATGAATGGACATTTGGATTGTTTCCATCTCTTGACTATTACGAATAATGCTGCTATGAGCATGGGTGCCTAAAAACTATTTTTGATTTTATAACCTAATTTTCTATTATTAGTGCACAAAACAACTTGCAGCAGCTTTTCATGAGGAATTTGTTGTGAGAGAAGATTTAATGGGCCTGGCAATAGGAACACATGGTAGTAATATACAACAAGCTAGAAAGGTTCCTGGAGTTACTGCCATTGAGCTAGATGAAGATACTGGAACATTTAGAATCTATGGAGAGGTAAGTTGCTGCTTGGCTAACTGCCATACAGTAGTAGCAGTCTATTTTTTCCTTCTGTTTTATCTGGAATTTCATTTGTCAGTGAAACACTTGAAATAGAATCTCACCCTGGCGATGTTTACTTAAAATAAGTAGACTGAAGTTGGTTTTATTTGGGAGGAATAGAACATTTAATTAACATTAATTAACCTGCAGTATTTTCAGAAGTTTCTTAACTGTCTCAGTTTTAACCCCAACTCTTCTCAGTTTTTTTCTTCTATTTTATACAAGTTCTCCTTTTTTACTTTATTGGAAGATCAGACATGGGACCATGGTCATGCTGGGCAGGTTCTTTATCACTGAGCTCTCAGCTACATTACCAGTATAGCTGTTCATATTTTTTTGTTTTTTCCTATGTGTCAGGAATTGACAGAAATAAATAGCATACAATAGAAGTTTTTACATGATTTCAGTTTGAATAATACTTCATCACTGATGATGAATTGTGAAATTTTGAGAACTCTTAAAATATGCGTAATTCAAACTTTGCATTGAGACCAATCTTCAAAGTAGGATAATTTGTAAAGTGTTTATCATTTCTTTTTAAATGATGAAATTGTAAGTCTTGACTTCTCAGTTTGACTCATACTGTAATCCTGATAAGAGGCTTCATTAGGAGATAGACTTTGGACCATACTGTTAGTATTAGAAACCTGTCTATACCAGTTAGAGTGGGCTTGGACTGGTGACACAAACTTCCCTGCATAAGTATCCACGTTTTAAAATGATGATGGTGATGTTTGCCTTATACTTCTGAGTATTAAGTCGGTTTTTCCTTGGTTTGGTGCTGGGGATTGAACTCAGGGCCTTGTGTATGCTGAACAAGGTCTCTACTAGTGAGTAATACTTCTCTTCTTTGTATGTCTTAAAGTATTTTTGGTATGGCAAATGATGTAGTAAGCACACAGTGCCTTTGAGCTTTAGTTTTTAAGAGCAAACCTTAAAAGACAAAATAATTATTCATAATCTTTAAATTATATTTTACTTTATTATTTTATTTTAATTTATTTTACTTTTGTGAGACAAGGTCCCTCTCACTGTATATCCCAAGCTGTCCTTAAACTCGAGACAATCCTCTTGCCTCTGCCTGCCAAGTTCTGGGATTACAGACATGTACCACCACACCTGGGTGTGCCATTTTAGCAGTTAGATTTTCAAAGCTAGTCTTTGGAAAAACAGCTTTTAAAGTACTTTCTGATAATCAGAATTAATTAAAAAGTAGTACAGCTAAAGTTTTTGAGTAATTTAATACCTACCTGAAAAAAAATATTAGATGAGAGTATGGACCAGTATAATGATTTAATTCATTGTATTAAGATTGGGTTAAAGTTTGCCTGCTCAGTACTATATAACAGAAGTAATTGAAACCGTTATTAATTCTTTGAGCAGTTTATGAAGAACTTTAATGATACCTAACATTGTTTGGTTTTAGTAGTTCTGATGGGTGTTTTCCCTGAGTCTTGTGAAACAGTTAACCTGAGGTGGCACTGCAGTGGGTTGAGCAGAATCATTCAGTGCAGTACATTGTAATTCAGAATTTTCTCTTTTATAAATGTTTCTTTTGGATTATGGGTTGCTTTAGGATTATAACAGAACTTCATGTTTATTTTTCTCCATCTAGAGTGCTGATGCTGTAAAAAAGGCTAGAGGTTTCTTGGAATTTGTGGAGGATTTTATTCAGGTTCCTAGGAATCTTGTTGGTAGGTAACTTTTTTTTACTAAATATTAAGTTAAATATAGTCAGTTGAAATAAGTCTTACAGGCTGATACCTTTTTCTGCTTTCAATGTAGAATATTTAGATTACAGAAAACTTTAGTGATTACATTTTATGTGACTTTTACTTGGCTGTCTCATTAAAAGAAAAGGTGTTTTCTTGTGACCAGTTGTTACAAGAATTTGTTCCTTGAGTTTTTCTTAAGTCTTAACTTTGGAGCTTTTTGCTGTTTCCTCCTTCCTTTTGTAGTTTTTATAGATATGACCACAGAAATTGTGACAGTACTTCTTGATCAGGTGTTTGTGATAATTTTTTCCTTTTGTTTAATGCAGAAGAAAAATAACTGGACTAACAGTAGGGGGTAATAAGCTTCTACACAGTAGGCCCTGAATAACTAATAATTGGTTTTTTAACAAAGGCCTGGAAGAAGGTAAGATGTCATGGGCAGGAGAAAAGAATGATGGTGTTGATACATCAGGGGAGGTTTCACTATTGTTTATCATCATTACTGAGAACCATTGTACCCATGGGTTATAAGTAAAGTAATACATTTGAATTGACTCTGTGGTTAAATGAGCATCTTTGCTTGAGGTGAATTAATTTTATGTCTTTCCTATTAGAAGTGCCTGTGCTCATTTAACCATATCTAGGTATGTGCTGTGTGTTTTTAAAGTGGTATTTGAGGCAAATGAGAAGGCTTTTTATGTTTTAAGTTCTGGTGATTAACCTAAATAATTAAAATGTTGTACAGTTCACTTACTTAGGAGGAGGGGATATGTTTTTGTTTTTGTTTTCTCTCATGTTGTTTATTAACTTCTTGACTAAGGGAATTGTTTCACTTGTTTGGTTTTCATTTGTATAATGAGGCTTGTTTAGCTATTAGGAATTCCAGCAATATGTGTGCCATTAAAACAAACATAAGAGGAGGTAATTTAAAGCACTTTATTCTTTTTAATTTTTATTTTTTTGAGACGGTATCGTTCTGTAGTTCAAGCTGGCTCTGAACTCACTTTTTAGCCCAATCTGGCCTCAAACTTAGAGTAATCCTCCTGCCTCTGCCTGTTGAGTACTGGGATAATGAGCACTTACCACCAGGCTTGACCAAAACTTTTGATTTGTAAATGTTTGGGCCAGTATGCTTGAAAAAACTGATTTATTGCAAGAATATTTTCCTTGGAATTTGTCTCTTGGTGGTTGAACCTCTTTGTGAAGAGCTTTTCAATTCTGCTTTAGACATTTGGGTAGGTGTGGCACTGATAGATATTTATACACTCTCTCACACACATACACACACATATGTACATACACACACACACACACACACATATATATATATATTATTTTTTTAATTTATTTGTTTTTTTTGAGACAGGGTCTCACTTTGTAGTTCAGACTGACCCTGAGCTCACTATGTAGCCTAGACAAGCCTCGAACTCAGCAGTTCTCCTGCCTCTGCCTCCTGAGTGCTACAATTTCAGACGTTAGCCACCATGTCCAGCACTATGTTATGTGATACTGATTGCTGGTAGGTGTGAGTCACCACGCCTGGTATTGTTTTTGTATGTGGTTACCTGAGATTGAACCAGGGACCTTGCGCTTGCTGGACAGGCACTGGAACCACTGAACTAAATCTCTGGCTCAGCTACATATATTTTATGCCCACATTTCTTTGATTAACATTGTTTAGTCTGACCTGCTGGAGAGATGAGATGTTAGAATTGAATAAAAACTTGATGGATTTTTCATAATTTTAGTAAACATTAAGACACAATATCTTGTCAGGTTACCTTTGGCAAAAGAGCTGGTTTCAAAAAATGTGCTTGTTTTTTTTTTTAATCATACCCTAGTACTGACATCTATCTAGTGTTAATGTGATAGCTATACAATATATAGAGCATAATTTAGTTGTACTAAGGTTCCCTCACTAAAAATGATCTGTTGGTGGGTTATGGACAGGAATCAGATTTCTTTTCAACTCAAGAATGCTAAGAATTTAGCCTTGGGTTTACAGAGTCCTTAACGTTGTTAATTATGAGTAAAAATACTTGAGTCTCCAAGAATAAGGAAATTGGCAGTATCAGTGCACTGATGTGAATCCATGTTCTTTGTCTTCTCTTCCATCTTTTCTTTTGGTTGCCTTCAGTGACATGGATCGTGTGCTTTGTAGGAAATAACGTTAATATCATATTGATGGGACAACTCTCACTTGGCTAGTATAGGAATTTCCATTGGTTTTCATATGTAATAATACTCTTATTTCTCTCTAAAATGTTTTTGGATGAAGCGATCTTTTGAAAAATGATAACATTCTTAGTCCAAGTGAAAGAGAAAAAGAGGAATAAAGGGAATGAGGACCACTTAGTGGGTGAGTTCCAGAGAAGCTTCCTTTACACATTTGAGTCCTAGAATGTGACCATTCCTATCCTCCCCCAATCAGAAGAAACTGTTCTGTGAACGTTGATGTGAAAATGGATCAAACCTTTCATCTCTTAGAAATCTTCCTTAATCACTTCTTTACTCTGTCCCTTCAGCATTTATACTCAGTGCTCAATTTATACTACAGGTCTGCTTCAGTTTGTCAGTATGCTCTGGAGTTTAAACTATGGAAATGATCAGTTAAAATATTGACGGTCTCTGGTGGTACTAAGTAAAACTAGCAGGTAGGTCCCTACCAAGGACCCAGAAGAGTGATGGAAGTGTACTCACCACTGGCATAGTTTACAGAAAGGAAGTGGCAGATTTTGGGAGAAAGGATTGTGCTCTGTCACCTGGCTTTGCTTTTTGAAAAGACATTTGCTTATTTTTAGCAGGGTCAAGAATGAAGTTGCTGCCTGAGCCTCACTGTATTAACAATAAAGGCTGCTTTTGTGCTGTAGGGCTTCTCAGAGAAGATAATCGTCATGATCGCCCTGTCCTGTTCTTTTAAAACTATTTAGTTTCTGCTGCTTTTACATTTAAGATTATTAATATGGTAGGAGGTTTGAGATTAAGAATAAAAGATTGAGGAAATTCTGTTAATAGTATTTGTATATAGACCATTGCTAATTAATCATTTATTCACTAGTGGAAGTTTTTCTTTTAAGCATGCTGTGGGATATAACTTACATTTTAAACTTCTGGCCGGCTTAGTTTAACCTTGGGAAAATGAATTAGTAAAATTAATTGGGGATGTAGACTTGATAATGGGATTACTGTCTGAGGTGGTGGTGGCGAGCCACTGATGTGTGTGGCAGTCTATATTGAAAGCTTGAAAAGGTTTGCTGGCGCTGGTCTCAGGAACACATCTATTTAAAATAGTGAAGATTACTAGAATATTGATTTACACTGCTGGGTGACAGTACCCAGTGCTGTTTTGCTATTTTATGTTAATCTTCAGATAGTATGGATCTTTGGGAGTCTTCCTGTCCTTTGAGTTTCTCTATTGATTGTTGAATGTTTAGTAACTACATTTGACAGACTTACAAGTCAAGAATGGAAAAGGTAAATAATTAGAATTTTATGTTATTTTACAATATTTCATAATTAGCAAGACATCAAGCATATCATATGTGCTATTTATACTTTTAGAAGGCTGTGAAATGTGTTACAACTTACAAGGGTAAACTGGTATTTATTAAAAGTAAAGATATCTTAAGATATTTATTCTAAAATTGTCAATTTATCTTTTGGATAAGTATAAACTTGAAAATAAAGGTCAGGTGTGTTAGTTGTGTGAATGTAACATAGAAACAAAGACTAAATGATCAAATTGAAATGATTAATGCTAAATTTAGTTTTCTCATTAATTTGGTGCTATAAAATGAGTTGAGGTTGATATCTTACAAATGTGAAAAAGATAGGATATTTTTAAACTTTTCAAAGTATATTAAATAGCTTGGGGTTGATAATTTTACAAATGTGAAAGTAGTAGGACATTTAAAAAAAAAATACTTGTAGATTTTAAAAATTTCCTGCAGTGAATAGCTTATTGAATAGTAAATCTCAGCAACAGTAGGCATACTGAAAGGGAAGTTTCAGATTAAGGATAAAATGCCTTGATGGTCTGTAGTTGAGTTCATCAAAAGTGAAAAGATGATTATTTCCTGGCAAATCATAAACATTTTGAGCTGGTTTTAAAACCATAGCAGAATTTGTTTTTAACTTACTGTTTTTTTTTCTTTTACTAAAGGGAAAGTAATTGGGAAAAATGGCAAAGTTATTCAAGAAATAGTGGACAAATCAGGTGTTGTTCGGGTGAGAATTGAAGGAGACAATGAAAATAAGTTACCTAGAGAAGATGTAAGTATTTAAAATGTCACTTATTTGCCTACCCTCTTTCCTCCTTGTTTTTGGCTGACGTAATATGTTAAATTTTGGAAATCATGTTGGAAAAAGCCATTTGAGGTACTTTGATGTAGTTAATAACTTTTTTCTTGACTCTGTTCCTTGTAATATTATTTAACATAGTTAAAAAGTTACCATTGTGAGCTATGAGTTCTTGGTTGGTTTGTTGGTACTTTTTTTTTTTTTTTTTTTGAGACAGGGTCTTGCTTTGTAGTGCAGGCTGGCCCTGAGCTCACTGTGTAGCCCAGGCAAGCCTCGAACTCAGCAATCCTCCTGTCTCTGCCTCCCGAGTGTTGGGATTACAGGCGTGAGCCACCACGCCCGGCTGTTGGTACTTTTTTTTGAAACAGAATCTCAATTTGTAGCTCAGGCCGACCCTGAGCTCACTATGTAGCCCAGGCAAGCCTTGAACTCAGCAATCCCCATGTGTGAGCCATCACACCTGGGATTGTGGTATGTTGTAGCAAAGATCAAATTTGGAACCTTGCACTTGCCAGGCAAACACCGGAACCACTGAGCTAAATCCCTGGCCCAAACGGAACTTTGATTGTATTCTCCTTGACCCTTTTTTTAGTCTGAAAGAACTGATATGTTAGTTAAATTCCTTTATGTTATTATGTTGCTGTTAATTCTGGTCTTATCTTTATGACATTTTGGATTTTTAGTCTCATCTTATATGTTGATGCTTGGTCCAAAATTCTGTTTATTTTGTATATCACTTTTAAGGGGTTCACACAGATTTGTGGGTATGTGACTGTAGTTAGTTTTGCTTTCCTGAGTTTGGTAGTTTGGGTTAATGTCATTGTTATTTAAAGCCAGAGTAAGAAATATAAATGGCTTACTGAGGCCAAGGAAGAAATGATTTTAAATGATTAAAGTGGTCTGGGGGTAAAGATCAGGGGGGAATATTAGGGTTTGAACTCTGGGCTTCTGCCCTGAGCTTCACTTTTTGGAACCATCTCACTAAGTCACTCTCTCACTTTCTTGTAACTGGACAAAATACTGAATACCTCCCACTTAAAGGAAAGGAGTAGTTTCTCTTATGCCCTGCTGATTCCATGGCAGAACCATGTGGCAGAAGGAAACAGCAGAGGAAAGCTGCTAATGTCATGGTGGCCAGTGAGCAGAGAGAGAAGGGAGGAATTGGGGAAGGTGATGTACCCTTCCAAATCTTGCCTTCAGTGACCTCTCTTTCCTGAACAGAGCTGACATCCCAATAACAAGTCAGTTACTGGTCTAATCCTCTTCCAGAAAACCCACCTGTGAGCACATGTGGCCTTTGGAAGAC
>PVIC010003408.1:23763-69222 GCA_004025085.1 Thryonomys swinderianus
GCTGGCCCTGAGCTCACTATGGTGCCCAGGCAAGCCGCCGCGAACTCAGCAATCCTCCTGTCTCTGCCTCCCGAGTGCTGGGATTACAGGCGTGAGCCACCACGCCCAGCATTATATGTGGTAACCGGGGATCGAACTCAGGTCCTTACGCTTGCGAGGCAGGCGCCGGAACCACTGAGCTAACCCTCCGGCCCTAGGCCTTTATTTTTATGTATGTATAGCCAGTATTCCTTGTTTCTTGACTTCATTTTTTCCTGTTTAGAAATGTTAGTATCATTGAATTTTTTCAGTTTATGATTCTGGTTTTTCTGTCATTCTTTTAAGGTCTTTTCTGCTCCTGGATCATTTTGAAATCTGTATTCTAGGAGTCTAGGTTTAGCTTAGTATGTAAAATTATTTTATTTGAAATGTATTTGGCATAATTTATAAAGTCTCAAAGACAGGGATCCTTACTTTTCTGAGTGGTTGTCTCAGTATTATATATTAAATATAATCAGTTCTTAATATTTTTTAAAATCTTGAAATTTCACTGAGTAGTGAACTTGTGTTCATTAGTAATTATTTGCTCTTTAGTTTTTTTCTTAATGGCTATAGCCATTAAATTCTGTAAGATATCCACCTTAAAGGATTCCCTTTAGCACTTTTTTCTTTGGAGGTAATTGTTGATGAGAGCATCTGCTATTCAAGGTCAATGCGATATTTCTCTTCTTCCCTGGAAGTCATCTATCTGGAATGACTTTCTGGCTTTTATTTGCTTTAACATCTACTAAAGATAACAATAATAATTATCCCTCTAACTTCACTTCTAGGATGGCATAATTCACATTCTACCTATTCTGTATTTTGCTGTTCATATCAATAATGCGGTATAAAGAGTTTATTACAGGAATGTTTAGCATCCTTTTTGAGATGGTAATTGTCTGTAGGACAAGAAACATTCTTTTATTTAGTATAGATCCTGACAGTAAACTAATAGGTATTTTGAATTACCTAATTTAAATATAAATTTTTTCATTTATAAAGGTGGGTTATTTCTTTTTTTTCTTTTGGTGGTACCAGGGATTGAACTCAGTGCCTTGTGCTTCCAAGGTAGGTACGGTACCACTTGAGCTAAATCCCTGGCCCATTTCTTATTTTTTAGTGAAAGTGAAATTAGATATAGATGTAGAATGTGTAACATAATTCCAGAAACATGGTAGGACATTAAAGTTTTTGACACATTTTTCCCTCCTTTCTCTATCACTCAGTTTGTATGCTCTCTTACCTGTATGTTAATTTCTTCTTTTTTTTTTTTAACTTCTTTTTTTTTTTTTTTTAGATAGGGTTTCACTTTGTAGTTCAGGCTGTCCCTGAACTTACTATGTAGCCCAGGCAAGCCTCAAACTGACAGCAATCCTTCTGCCTCTACCTCCTGGGTGCTGGGATTACAGGAGTGACCTACTATGCCCAGTATGTTTGTTAATTCCTAAGGACACTGTAAGGCCTTCTCACTCTCTAAACCTAGATTAGACTCACTTGTATTTTTATGCTTTGACAGTTGAAAATTTCAATAGGGATTATAGCTTTCTGTAAGCAATATGATCCGGATACTTTTCTGCCTTTTAATCAGTCATACCTAAAAGTCACCAGTTAGAAGTTTTGAAAATAAATTCGGGTAGATTCATATAGAACCAAAAGTTCTTAAGCCACACTTAGTTCCATATTTAGAACCGAAAGGTCTCAAACAAGTCTATTTGTTAGTTCAGTCTGTAAGCTCAAGAAAATGAGGTGAGCAAAGTGACTTGGAAGTTTAATTTTTATTTTGATTTTCCATTTTAAGAAGTTGATATGTGGGCCAGGGATTTAGCTCAGTGGCATAGTGCTTCCCTGGCAAGCTCAAAGTCCTGAGTTCGATCCTTGGTACCAAAAAAAAAAAAAAAATTTTGATGTGTTTCTATAAAGTAGAAAAATCTTCACTTAACCAGCTTGTTTCTCTTTTCAGTGTCTTTAAATCCAAGTAAGCAAGTCTAGATTAATACTTGTGACTAAGTATCTATTATTAATACTTTTAATTTTATATTGCATAAATATTTATGCTGTGTATAGAGTACTCAGTAAACATGTCTGTGAAGTACACACTAGTAGTCTCATTTACACATGTTTAGGGATAACTTGGCCAGCGTGTTTAATTATATGTTTTATAATTATACCTTGTAAGATGAGTATGTAGTCTGAATGTTTATGGCCAATTTGAAGAAAGTGTTTTTTCTGTTTTTATGTTTTAAACTTTATACGTAGGGGATCACAAATGCTGGTGATTTATGATTTATGCTCAGCATTCTTAGGAATCAGAAATCCTAGTGATGAAAAAGTACTTAAGTTTTTGACACATTTCATAGATGTAACAATTTACTAAAAGCTGAGTATTTCCTTCATTGATTTTAGCACCATTCCCCACATTTTAAAGTTTAGTTGATGTGATTTGCTATGTGCTTTAGAAAAGTTTTCTAATTCTGGCTAGAACTTTGTTAAAATATTAAGTACTGAGGATGTTATGTTTTCTTACAGGGGATGGTTCCATTTGTATTTGTTGGCACTAAAGAAAGCATTGGAAATGTGCAAGTTCTTTTAGAATATCACATTGCTTATCTAAAGGTGTGTATCTAGTTCCTGTTTTCCATCCTCATTGCTGCATTTGCTCTGTAATGTCTTCATTTACTACAGACAAGTTAAGGGGTCTATACATGAAACATTTCATAGTCATTAGATAATAAGTTTCAGATACTTTAGATGTCTTTAATTCAATTTCAGTTTTGCCCAGTTTTTTTTTGTTGTTGTTGTTATTGTTGTTTTTTGTTTGTTTTGTGAGGCAGGATCTCGTTTTGTATTTCAGGCTGGTCCTGAGCTCACTCTGTAGCCCGGGCAAGCCTTGAACTCAGTAATCCTCCTGCCTCTGGCTCCTGAGTGCTGAGATTACAGGTGTGAGCCACCATGCCCAGCTAGCCCAGTTTTTATTACAAGAAAAAAGTGATTAAAATGTGCTTTGCCATAATAAAATGACTTTATGGTACATTGTCCTCTTAACTCTGACCTTTTAACTTCCTTTGTTGTCAAGAAATGACCACTTTAATATTCATTGAATTAGAGTGTCATCACTTAAATACCTGTATGTTCTGTGGTATATCCTTTTGTTTTTACTTTCATACTTTTTATACAAAAAGGGTACCCAGACCCAGGAGTAAAGTTAGGCTTCCTTGGTTACTTTATCTTAATCTGAATCAGCTGTATCACCCCTCATAGATACGATTTAACTTTCTGTGTACATGTGCATTTGTCTGTTTTGCTAGGGATTGAGTTTATAGTCTTATGGGTAGCCCAGCATCTTACACTGAGCTACCTTCAATTCCCATTTGGTAATTAACTATTTGAGCAGCTATAAAGGGCAAGGGAACTTTAGCAAAAATAATCTGTCATAAATAGTAAATATTACAATTTTTATTTGCTACTCCTTTTGTTTTCTCTGGTTTAGAGTATAGTAATATCCTCGTGTGCACTCTGGTTGTGATTTCCTATCATTGCTGCTGTGTAATGTTTTGAAAGTACCTGAATGATAACATTTCTTTTTGAATTTCATCTGTATGTACCAATCTCAGTTCAAACTGGCCTTCCAAACTTACCTTTCAAAACACTATTTACTTTTAGCTGAGAATTTTTTTTTTTTTTAAGCTAAGAACTTTTAGTTGCTAAACCTTCACATCTTGCATGAGCTTAGTTCTGGAATAATAAAGTTTACTAATCTGTTTAGGTCACAACTCAGGTCTCACTGCTTTAGTAGGAAAAACAACTTACTAATAGTACCTTCATAGATGATACTTATACTAAATTTAGCCAAGTTTTTTTATTTTTAATTTTTATTTTATTTTATTTTTTTTTGAAACAGGGTCTCACTCTATAGTTCAGGCTGGCTCTGAACTCATTATGGAGCCCAGGCAAGCTTTGAACTCAGCAATCCTTGTGCTTCTGCCTCTTGAGTGCTGGGATTACAGGCAAGAGCCACCAAGCCCAGTGATTTAGCAAAGTTTTAACTCTTCAGGACAAAATCTGATAATACTGTGTAATTACTAGCAATTTAATAAATGAACACTATGTGAAATGTCTCTTTGAAGGAGGAGAGTTCATGTCTTTTGTATGCTTATATCAGTGTAGCTGAGACACACTAAGGCCTTCCATAGATGTTTTTAGAATTAGGTTAGCAAAGAACCTTGTAAATTGTGTTTACCAGAAACATAGTGTTGCTTAACCAAGTAACTTTCGAAGGTGTTGGACATTTTCTTTAGGTGGGTGTTCAATTCTAATTCTAGGTTTTAAGAAAACAAAATTACATGGGCAAAGATTTACTCTTTTTCCTTTTGTTGATAGGAAGTAGAACAGCTAAGAATGGAGCGCCTACAGATTGATGAACAGCTACGACAGATTGGTATGGGTTTCAGACCTTCTTCCACCAGAGGGCCTGAAAAAGAGAAAGGATATGCCACTGATGAAAGTACCGTCTCTTCTGTACAAGGTTCTAGGTCTTATAGTGGAAGAGGCAGAGGTCGTCGGGGCCCTAATTACACCTCCGGTTATGGTAAAAAACATTCTTTATTTTTGTAGTACTATTCCACTTTAGGTTCTCCAACACATTTTACATATAATTAACTAGTTTACCAGTGTAACTTGGTTTTGAGGTGGAAAATAGATCTGAGATTCATGTTTTAGTAGTGATAGTGTACTTTATATATTAATGAGAGTAAAAGGTTTGTCATTTCCAAGAAACTGTCTAGCATATTTTTGGAGAATTGAAACATGTTTTTATGGTAGCAGTTCAGTTATTATTCTGAAGATTTAGAATGAATAAATATAAAAGTTACTTTCCAGGTATTTCCCCAACAGTTCTATACATTTTCCCAAAAAGCCCAATAATGGATATAATAGTATACCCTAAGAAAAGTAAAAAGGAACAAAAGTGCTAATGGCTAGACTAAGATTGCATATAGGAGATTTCTACTAGGTTTTAAAATATATTTTGACCCATTTAGCAGATCTTGTTACATAAACAAACCATATTATTTTTTGTGTAATGTATCACTAAAATGAAAGACTTCACATTGCTCAGCATGGTGATGCACACCTGCAGGAAAATGGCTGTGAAATCAAGGCCAGCCTGGACAGTGTAGTGAGTTTGAGGCCAGCCTGAACTATGTAGCAGGACCCTGTCTCCAAAAACAAAAGAAAGTGAACAAAAAAGCCAATTAACATTTATCAAGTGAAAATTTCATTGTGTGGATGGGTTCCATCCCTAGTAGGAAGGGGCTGATTTTGAGTGGTGATAGTTAACCATTCTCTAATCGTAAATTACCACTTATTTTTCCTCAGCTTTGAAGTTTTCATTTTTTCTACATTTGGACTTGGATCTTAGCAGTGATCTGATTTTTTTCTTCCTTTTTCTCTCCTTCCTGTGCCCATTCTGTTTTGGGAAGATGTCACATAAACCTTTATAAAACATGTAGAATTTAAGGTAAACTCCATATTTGTAGTGTGCATATTGGATCCAAATTTTGTGATTGAAGAATTATGTAATGATGCTAGAATTCCATTAAATTTAACTATTTCTGTCTTTCATTTGTGTTTTTTTTTTTTTTTTTTTGCTTTTTGAGACAGGGTCTCGCGTTGTAGTTCAGGCTGGCTCTGAGCTCACTATGGAGCCCAGGCAAGCCGCCGCAAACTCAGCAATCCTCCTGTCTCTGCCTCCCGAGTGCTGGGATGACAGGCGTGAGCCACCACGTCTGGCATTGTGGTATGAGGTGTTGATTGTTGGTGGGCGTGTCTCCACGCCCAGCATTATATGTGGTTACTGGGGATCGAACTCAGGACCTTGCGCTTGCGAGGCAGGCGCCGGAACCACTGAGCTAACCCTCCGGCCCCTGTCTTTCATTTGTAATCGATATGGAAGATTAAAGTACTCTGTCCTTCCCTTTTAATGTTACATACTTATATATATATATTTATATTTAATTTAATTTTATTTATTTTATTTATTTTTTTGAGACAGGGTCTCGTTTTGTACCTCAGGCTGGCCCTCAGCTCACTATGGAGCCCAGGCAAGCCTCGAACTCAGCAATCCTCCTGTCTCTGCCTCCCGAGTGCTGGGATTACAGGCATGAGCCACCACTCCTGGCACTGTGGTATGTGGTATTGATTGCTGATGGGTATGAGCCACCATGCCCAACATTGTATGTGGTTACCGAGGATTGAACTCAGGACCTTGTGGTTGCGAGGCAGGCACCAGAACCACTGAGCTGAATCTCCAGCCCTATATTTTCTTTTTTTTTAGTTTTTTGAGACAAGGTTTTACTTTATAGTTAAGGTTGGTCTTGAACTCAACTGTGTAACGCAGGCTAGCCTCAAACTCCAGGTAGTCCTCCTGCCTCTGCCTCCTGAGTGCTGCGATTACAGGTGTGAACCACCACACCCGGTTCATTTTCTTGATCTACTTTATTTTAGTAAACTTAATGCTAAAATTTGAAAAGTAAAATTCCAGTAAAATGTTTATCATGCAGAGGACTGAGAATTGTGAACTATTACTGTATTTTTAAATTTTAATATAAAAGGCAATGCAAATAACCAGAATAGAAGCTAAATAGACTCTAACTTTTTGGAGCATAAATAATAGAAATAATCAGATTCTGGCATTTTAGACCATGAATAATGAATTTATTAAGAACTTCAGTCTTTGTGAGAAATCCACTTACTAATGAGTGGTCACTGACAAAATGCTTTTGTCTGAAGTAGATAAACTCACGGAATCATGGCAGTGTAACATCGTTTGGATTGGAGAAAGCTATGCAAATTGTTCAGTAGATGGCACTCTTACATCTGAATCTTGAACTAATGACATTGCTTGGAATAGCTATTGAATTTGGGAAAATCTTTTCTTTTTTTTTTTTTTTTTTTTTTTTGCTTTTTGAGACAGGGTCTCGATTTGTAGTTCAGGCTGGCCCTGAGCTCACTATGGTGCCCAGGCAAGCTGCCGGGAACTCAGCAATCCTTCTGTCTCTCCCTCCCGAGTGCTGGGATTACAGGCGTGAGCCACCACGTCCTGCATTGTGGTATGCGGTGTTGATTGTTGGTGGGCGTTTCTCCACACTCAGCATTATATGTGGTTACCGGGGATGGAACTCAGGACCTTGCGCTTGCGAGGCAGGCACCAGCACCACTGAGCTAACCCTCCGGCCCACAATATTTTCATTTTATAGATGTTCTTAAACACTTCCTATTGGAAGGATTTTTAGGTGCTAATTATGTGTGCTCAACATCTGTAATGTGACACAAATATGGCATATTCTGTTGAGTGGCACACAGTGCATTTTAAATTAATGTCTTCTGGGATTTGATAAGATGTGTTTCTAACTCCTAAGTTTATTCAATGGACTTAAGTTGTAAACTTAGGAGTTAGAAACATATTTTATCAAATCCCAGATGACACCGATTTTAAGATATATTGTGAAGGTTATCTTGATTATAGAGGAAAGTCATTAGAAATTTGATGAAAATTTATTTTTAATTGTGGGAGTTTTAGAATTAGATTAGTTTCATAATCTTTTTTTTTTTTTTGCTTTTTGAGATAGGGTCTCGTGTTGTAGTTCAGGCTGGCCCTGAGCTCACTATGGTGCCCAGGCAAGCTGCCGCGAACTCAGCAATCTCCTGTCTCTGCCTCCCGAGTGCTGGGATTACAGGCGTGAGCCACCGCGCCCGGCACTGTGGTATGCGGTGTTGATTGCTGGTGGGCGTGTCTCAACGCCCAGCATTATATGTGGTTACTGGGGATTGAACTCAGAACCTTGCACTTGCGAGGCAGGCACCGGAACCACTGAGCTAACCCTCCGGCCCCTTCATAATCATTTTTAAAGTTCTAGAAAGAGTTTTTGGATAGTGAATGTTTCACAGAATTGCAAGGTTAAAATAGTTATGGTAAGTTTTATTTACAAGCAGTTATTTCCTATTGATACTAGAATAAGTTACAGAGCCTTGAGGAACACTAATGATGTGGTAGGTCAAAGTCTAACCTTGGCTTGCTAAACCAAATTTTTTTTTTTTTGAGATGGAAGTTTTGCTGTGTTGGCCAGGCTGGCCTGGAATTCTTTGTCCTTCTGGCTCAGACCCCATGTAGGAGGCCATTTAGCTGGGAGTATAGGAAGATGCCACTGTACCCAGCTTGGCTAAAACTGTTAGTTGGGCTGATTTCCTTTTAGAGACTCTAGGGAAGATTCTGTTCTCTTCTCTTTAGTCCTTAACCTCAGTCACATTTGTAATGGTGTTTTTTGTGAAACAGAGATATCTGAGGCATTAAATTATGAATAAAGCTAAGCAATACCCAATTCATTGAATTTTTTTTTTTTTTTGAGACAGGGTCTTGCTTTGTAGTTCAGGCTGGCCCTGACCTCACTATGTAGCCCAGACAAGCCTTGAACTCAGCAGTCCTCCTGCCTCTGCCTCCCGAGTGCTGGGATGACAGGCGTGAGCCACCATGCCTGGCCCCAATTCATTGAATTTTTAAACAAAAATGTCTGTCTTATCCACCAGAATGAATACTAGATTTAGGTTAACTAATTGAAGAATTTCTATGCTTATCACCCCAGATTAGATAAAGGAGAGTTTAGTAGGTAGTTACCTCCAAATTGTAGTAATCTTTTCAGGCAGAGTATATAGGTTTGTAAAATCAGACATTCTTATATACTCACATCTTATATATACTCAGATTCTTTTTTTTTTTTTTTTTAAGTATTCATGAGACAGAGTCCATGCCATCATCTTAATAAAGTGTTATTTGTCATTTGGAGAAATGAGTGGTAAGGGAAATTCATTCTTTCACTGACACTGTCATTCCTAATTAAGAGTTGAGAATGAGTAATAGAAATCATATATTTTTTTCAAATGCACTTCTAGATATAGATAATTATTCAATCCATTCTATAATTGATGAGTTATATCCATATTTTAGTAGCAAATGGAGAGAAAGGGATGTTTCTCCTTAAAAGAGAAAGTTTGTAACTCATTAATTTATTATTTATTTCACCCAATTAATTTATATGTCCACAAAGCTTTTGTCTGTTTGCCTTTATTGTTTAGTGACTGCTGTTTCAAGTATAAGCATCTTACAAACATTTCATTAAATATTAGGAAATTAAAATTCAACAAATTTGAGGAAACTGTTGAGTAAATGTTACTAAGCATTTGGGAACATTTAGAACTAATAAGATCTTATAGACAAGCTTTGAAGTAATTTCTCAGGGAAAAAGAATGGAGAACAGTGTAATTAAAAACTACATGACAAGCTGGGCATGGTGGCTCACGCCTGTAATCCCAGCACCTGGGAGGCAGAGGCAGGAGGATTGCTGAGTTCAAGGCTTGCCTGGGCTACATAGTGAGCTCAGGGCCAGCCTGAACTACAAAGCGAGACCCTGTCTCAAAAAAAAAAAGCAAAAAAACAAAAAACAACTACATGACATCGTAATACCACTTGAAAAATCAGGATAGAGATTTGTTTGCACGCATTTAGAGACTAGAAATTTAGCTAGATTATGAGGGAAGTGACATGCCAGAATCAGCAAGCAGTGAATGGGAATGAATATTATAGTCTGTTATTGTAATTAAAATTTTATTAATGATATTATAGACTTCCCATGTAATCTTTGCAATAGTTAAATTTTTGAAAGACATCCCCCTTAAAGTAGGTCATTGGGATGTTAAAAATCTCATAACCTTTCACAAGTCATGCTGCATTTTCATCCTACTGGTCATGGCTTTTGTTCTGTTGTCAGGTGAGAGGTGCATTCTCAGAAATCTTAAAATGGTTCGGTATTCCCAAATAGCTTATTCTACTTCAAGGCAGTAGAACCTATTGTTTTAGGTACAATCACTAAAAAAAGTGCTTCTGGCTTGTATTATCCATGAGAGTTGTTTAGATTGCAGAGATGTTTATGATGTGAAAATGCACCCTTGAGCAGAGGTGGTAGATCTTTGGCACATGCACTGCAGTAGTCTTTTTTGTATCATTGAAAGTTCTAAAAGGTTTGCCAGCAATGCTCTAGAGTCAGTGTATATAATGGTGGAATCAGTGTACTATATAATGAAGACTGTTTTTCTGTATATGATTAAATTTGTTTTGATATGTTATCAAATGTATTTCTTACACTAACAATTTGTTATTAAAACATGCAGATGGCCAAAAAGTTTTTGAAAATGTCCATACCAAATAAAGCACATTTGTGTTTTCTGTAATTGTCCTATTGACTATATCAAAGCAATTCATTTAAAAATCTCTTGATTAGTAGATAAAATATTTATACTTCATTTTCATTACATTTTTTCCCTTCCCATTGGTGATGCTGGGGGTTGAACCTGCTGCCTTTTACACTGAGCTGTATGTTCAGTGCCTTCTCTGTTTTTTATTTATTTTTTATTTTTTTTGAGACAGGGTCTCACTTTGTAGTTCAGGCTGGCCCTGAGCTCACTATGTAGCCCAGGCAAACCTCAAACTCAGCAATTCTCCTGCCTCTGCCTCCCAAGTGCTGGGATTACAGGCATGAGCCACCATGCCTGGCCTCTGTTTTTTTTTTTTTCGCTTTGTAGTTCAGGCTGCCTCTGAGCTCACTATGTAGCCTAGGCAAGCTTCGAACTCAGCAATCCTCCTGTCTCAGCCTTCCAAGTACTGGGATTACAGGCGTGAGCCATCATGCCCGGCCTCTGTTTTTTATTTTAAGACAGGATCTCACCAAGTTGTTCATGCTGGGCTCAAACTTGTCATCTTCCCGATTCAGCCTTCCAGAATACTGGGGTTATAGTTACGTGTGACCAGACCCAGCCTCCCATTTGTTTTTAATTTTCATTTAGTTTTCTTTAAGGCAGGAATTAGTGTGCTCTTAAGATATTTTATAGGAAATAACTTTTTAAAAATTTAATCACTTTATAAAAATATAGGACTCTTAACTGCTTTGTGTTCTCTTCTTTTCCAAGGTACAAATTCTGAGCTGTCTAACCCCTCTGAAACAGAGTCTGAACGCAAAGATGAGCTGAGTGATTGGTCACTGGCAGGAGAAGATGATCGAGAGAGCCGACATCAGCGTGATGGCAGGAGACGCCCAGGAGGAAGAGGCCGAAGTGTTTCAGGGGGTCGAGGTCGAGGTGGACCACGTGGTGGCAAATCCTCCATCAGTTCTGGTAGTCTTTTATATACTGTGTCAGCATCCAGTTTTGTAGAAGGTTTAATTATAAAACAGTTCCTTTATCTTTGTAGCCCACCCATATTTGGAAGCTTCTCTTTCCACTCAAATGTTGTATAGAGAGTAGTGAACCATATAGCAATCAGTGTAGAAAGAGCCTTGAACAGGTTTTCTCATTGAAGGTTTACTTTAAAGGTTTTATGTCAGAAATTGGGGGGTGGGGCTTATCTTTTTAGTGAAGTGGTTGGTGAAGAAATGACACGTGCACAGTACGCTGTTTATAGCATTGAAAGCTCTAAAGGTTCACTATCACTTAATGTTTTGAGGGTCAGCTGTGGAACATGCTTGCGTAATTGTGATTCTTTTTCCTTAGAAGTTTTTAGTTTATGTATATCTCTTTATTAGTCAGACCCAGAGAGTTCTAATAGCTATGGAAACATAAATACTATTTTGTGTACCTAAAATTGAAAATTGTAGAGGCATCACTTAGAAAAATTTATTTGAGGAATTAAGCTAAAAGAGGAGTGTGCAGATGACTTAAAGATTTGAGGTGTGTTAACTTCTGGGTCCTTTTGAAATTTTTTCAATATTTTAAGTTATATGGAGTTGAAAGAGCTGTCTAGAATGTTCTTTCTGAGCAGAATGGGGTAGAAAGGAGAATTGATAGGGATACATGAACTAGATTATTTCAGGGATATAGCTTTACTGTATCATTTTATTATACTTTATAAGAAGAGTACTCTTAAAGCTTATGTAATATTTTAAATATAAGAAGTTGTACACGTATACATTAAATATCCTAAATGTACTAACAAATTATAAGAAACTGGAGTAAATCACAAAATCAAGGAAATTTTTTTAAAAAATTTAAGATTGGGCCAGAGATTTAGCTCAGTGGTTCTTGCGCCTGCCTTGCTAGCGCAAGGTCCTGAGTTCGATCTCCGGTAACCACATACAGTGCCAGGCATGGTGTCTCATGCCCGTAATCCCAGCACTTGGGAGGCAGAGGCAGGAGGATTGCTGAGTTCGAGGCTTGCCTAGGGTACATAGGGAGCTCAGGGCCAGCGTGAACTACAGAGTGAGACTCTGTCTCAAAAAAAAAAAAAAAAAAATTAAGGTTTCCATTTCGTAGGCTCTCAGCAAAGTTTTCATATTTTAATACATTGCCCTATTTCTAAGTTTCAAAAATTACAGTATGCTCAGTTGCAAAATAAATGTACTTTAGTGTTTGATGGATACACTTAGTGTTTTTTGCAAAGATGCTAGCTTTCTAGCTGTTACCAAAGGAAATTTAGGAAGGAAAAGTCGTGATTAGGTGAATTTCTTCTGTAATTTGTTGGGACAATAGATGCACATAGGTAAGATGAGAATTTTCCTTGAATTGTATTTTGAAGTACTCTTCTTTTTTCACCTTCACCCCACTTTCATGCTTTGTTTCTCGAGTTGGAGCACAAGTCAACATTCATTTCAACATTATCCTTTCTGTAACCAGTTAGAATTTCAACTCTCTTTACTTTGCTACTTTGTATGGATTTTTCCTTACTGCTTCAGTTCATAGTTAACATGTTTCTGTTATCTCATGGAGTATAGGTTCTGAATATTATTTGGAAGTAGTGGCTTAACATTCACACAAAGAAGGAGCAGTCACCTTGAACTTCATAAAGAGGACAGAAGCTCTCAGAATTTATTCATATTAGCTGAATATTTATTTTTCTTGACTTTTCTTAGCCTCTGGGCAGAAGTACCTTCAATTGTGAATTAGCATGTAATACACTATTTCCTAATAGTCTTCTCTCAGTCTCACTGGGAAATTGACTTTAGGATCTTTCACAGAGAGAAAGTTTGAAGGTGCTTAGGTCCCTTGTCCAGGGTTACATAGGATTTACATACACTTACGCACATCCTCCTGTATATTTTAAGTTTATTGACTACCTCAGTGCCTTATACAATGTAAATGTTATGTAAATAATTGTTATGCTATATTTGGGGAATAATGATATGAAAAAGGTCTATATTTATTAGTCTCCCCACCCCCCTCCAAGTAATCTGTGATTTATGGCTGTATGAACCCTGTGGATACAGATACAAACATTTTTTGTTTTTAAAACTCCAAAGGAAATATTAGATGCCGCTGTTTGTTCATCTTTTGTTTTAAACTTTTTCTTCATTTTAGTTTTTCAAAATAATTATCTTTTGTTATTTTTCCAGGTAGACTAATCAGACAAAAAACATTTTGTTTGAAGATGATTTATTTTTATGTGGTAGATTGAAGGCTAATAATTGATATAGTTCAATATAAGATCAAAGCATTCTTATCTACAGCACTCTTAAACAATTATTTCTTGCCTCTGACATAAATATAGTGCTCAAAGATCCAGACAGCAATCCATACAGCTTACTTGATAATACAGAATCAGATCAGACTGCAGACACTGATGCCAGCGAATCTCATCACAGTACTAACCGTCGTAGGCGGTCTCGTAGACGAAGGACTGATGAAGATGCTGTTCTGATGGATGGAATGACTGAATCTGACACGGCTTCAGTTAATGAAAATGGGCTAGGTATGTAAGCACTTACAGAAAAGAGGCGTATATGGTCACATATATAAAACTATAATATTAATGTATGAAACTTTTTTCAAAAGTATATAATTCAAAAATGACTTTCTTAGTATTTACCTCAAGGTAATAACTTATTTGTCTAGTTCTCAGATTTGTCATAGTTAAATTATTTGAGAGTGGAGCGTTTATTAAATTGCCTTTGGTGCCATTAAGTTGGCATAATTACTGAACTGGTGTTATTGTCTTCAAATTACAATTGGACTTTCAGTTTACCTCTGTAAAATTATGATGAACAATACCATTGAAAATATGTATACCAAGAGTAAACGTTAATTTCCAAGGAGGTAAATCCAAACCATATTTAAGAGGAAAATTTTATCTTGATTTATGGTGATTTAAGTCTGAGAATATGAGTCAGACCTGGCTTAAATCCACTTGGAATGCTTTAAGCTATAAGTGTGTATCCTGTCAGTACTGTATGTTTTATTTTTAATGTTTAAAGTCTCTTTCCCCTGTTGTGAATAAGGAAAGATACTTTGTTTTTGTTTCTGGCTTGCTTATTTTATCAGAATAGTTCATGGTAAACTTTGCAATTACAGATGATAGTGAAAAAAAACCCCAGCGACGCAATCGTAGCCGCAGGCGTCGTTTCAGGGGTCAGGCAGAAGATAGACAGCCAGGTAACTTGAGTGGACCTGTTGACATCAGGTCACAAGCATGAAAAGAAGAATGTCATGTGTCTGTGTTGTAAATATATTTACATGTACATGTGTGTATATACATTACAAACTTACTTTGCACAGATGTTTAACTAATAAGACTATTAATGAGAATGCATTCTTTAGTGTAAATGTTTAGTAACTAGTCTTAAGTCTAATTGAACTGATCTGTCTTAATGTTTTACATGAAATTACTGTGAGAAGACTGTTGCTCTGTTCACCTGGCAGATGTTTCACACTTGCAGTCCCAGGGTCTTTCTTTTAGATTGTAACTGAGGTTGATTGACAAAACCGGGCAGCTTTTGCATGGTGTCTTGCTTACTATATATCAGTTCAGCACCTCATTTCTGTGGGAATTGTAATACCCACAGTTCAATTTTTTAAAAAAGAAAAATATTTGTATCTTCGTAAACGTGAAATGCATGCTTTTGTTTTAGTGTAGTGTGATGCCGTTTTCCTTTACACTTACTAACTACTCATTAATATTTACTTTCAGTCGTTTTATGTACTCATAATTTTAGTAACTGCAAAGAAAGTTGTTTTCTGTGTATATTATTTTCTTGAGCGTAACTCCATTTCCTGTATACAGAGTATAATATGTATATTCACCGTGAAAAAATTGTGTGGATCACAAATAAACCCCTTTCAAACTAATAATCAATTTTGCATTCTTTTCAAAACAGTTTTTTTTCATGTGTTTACCCCAGATAATATGAATGCTTGCATCTTTAGTGTAAGGCATTAGTTTCCCATTCTGGAAAGTTCATGCTTTAAAGATATTTGGAAATTTTAAAGGGAAGACATTCACAAAATAGTATCAAGAAAATGCTTATTTTTTTTTCTCCATTTCATTCTTTCCATCTTTTAGTTTTGGAAATGTATTTTAGATGAAGAGATCATATATGCATTTCATTTTATTTTAAGATGGTACAGCAGTAAATATATTTTCTGGATCTACTGTATAAATAAAATAAGGCTATCAACGTGGTCTTCACAGAGAATTGTTACAATAATTTATTAAATAGTAATGATAATTTAAGAAGTAGTGGTTTTAGTCCATAATAGAAATAAAACAATGAGGTATGTTACAGGAGGAGCAGATATTTCTAAATGTTAATAACAAACTTGACTAATTAGAAATTCTGACTTGTTAACTGAAATCTATTCTGCATCTATTCCTGTTTTACTCTACTTTCTGATATTTCATTCCTAGTCACTGCCCCCACCAAAAAAAAAATAAACCTAGGGTGAAAGAAGTGCTAAATTGTTTCTCTATGTTTTGAGCAGCAATTCTAGGAGAGACAGCCTCTAAAGTCTGGTTAACCTTTTTTGTTTTAAAGCACCATCATTTGGTTTGTTCCCATTTGTTCAAAATTTGTTACTCAATAGTGTAAATAAGGCACTAAATGGTTTTTACCACATTTAGAACATTGATACATTGGTGTTAACTGAGCCTTGGACACCAGAGCGGAAATTCTGGAGTACAGGTTTCTACTACACAAATTGCTTATATTTTTGTAGATTAATGTTACTGGGCTGGAGATTTAGGTCAGTGGTTCTGTCATCTGCCTAGTAAGCGCAAGGTCCTGAGTTCGATCCTGGTAACCACATACAATAATACGGGGCATGGTGACTCATGCCCACTAGCAGTCAGTACCACATACCACAATGCTGTGCATGGTGGCTCACACCTGTAATCCCAGGACTCAGGAGGCAGAGGCAGAGGCAGAGGCAGAGGCAGGAGGATTGCTAAGTTTGATGCTTGCCTAGGCTACATAGTGAGTGAGCTCAGGACCAGCCTGAACTACAGAGTGAGACCCTGCCTCAAAAAAGAAAGATGTTATTAGTCTTACTGAGGTTTTAAGGAATTTATATTATAAGGACTACCTGTATACAAGTTTTGTTTCTTCATTGACTGATGTTTCTTTTGTCTCCCTTTTATTTGCTAGGAGAGAGTACTCCAGCTAAGTGCTTGTTAATATTTTATGATGGCTCTTAATTTAACTGATAGCTACATTGAAGTATATTAGTTCATCTGCTATGTAGTGGATGGAAATGTCTAAGAATGGTTTAAAAATAAATTTAGTATTATGGGGGCCGGAGATTTAGCTCAGTGGTTCCGTGCCTGCCTCGCAAGCACAAGGTCCTGAGTTTGATCCGATCCCGGCATCCACATACAATGCTGGGCGTGGTGACTCACGCCCACCAGAAATCAATACCACATACCACAGTGCTGGGTGTGGTGGCTGGTGGTTTGCGCCTGTAATCCCAGCATTTGGTAAGCAGAGACAGAAGGATTGCTGAGTTCCAGGCTTGCCTGAGCTGCATAGTGAGCTCAGGGCCAGCCTGAACTACAAAGAGAGACCCTGTCTCAAAAAAAAAAAAAAAAAAAAAATTTAGTATTATGCTTATCTGTGCTGCAGGGTTTCCAGGTAGTGATCAGTGTCTTCAGGTATCAAAAGGGATGAATTATGGAAAGTTTTCATTGTGCTGCTCCACAAACTGGCTAGCTTGATTGTCAAAATGATTTGTGTAACTAGGTAGATATCATAAGTGGGTTATAATACCCCCTTCCCAGTAGTGTAAAATATTAAATTAATTTGAACAACAACTTAAATGAGCATACTGATTGATAATTTAGTAAAAGCAGTTTTAGATTAGAAATGTCAAGTGGTTTCCTGGATTGTAAATTCCAACTTAAGTTGTTGATGATTTTTAAAGATTAAGTTCAGAAATAGTGCCAAGCAAGCTATTGGATCTTAGTGGTAGTACAATAATTCATACTTACACAAAATGAATTGTACATACTTTCCAGCTTTTTATTATCTAAAAATGTTCTAGTTCCATAGAATTTGAAACTGATAGAACAGTTTTCCCCTTAACCAATGTCTTTTTATTCTTTGTGTAATTAACTTGTTGACATAATTTAATATACATTATGTCTTTACATGCTAGGGATTGAGTTACTTGAAAGAAAGGTGATTATTTTGATAGCCCTTCAAGTCAATGAATTCTGTTTCAAGTTCTTGAAGAGAAATCATTGAGATAAGACTAGTGGGGGTAGGGCCAGAGATACAGCTAACTCAGTGGTTCTGGTGCCTGCCGAGCAAGTAAGTGCAAGGTCCCTGGTTTGATCCCTGGTAACCACATACTACAACACCGGGTGTGGTGCCTCATACCCACCAGCAATCAGTACCACATACCACAGTGCTTGGGGTGGTGCCTCTTGCTAGTAATCCCAGCACTTGGGAGGCAGAGGCAGGAGGATTGCCGAGTTTGAGGTTTGCTTGGACTACATAATGAGTGAGCTATGGGCCAGCTTGAACTACAGAACAAGACCCTGTCTTAAAAAAAAGAAAAAGAAATAGACCAGGCCCATAATACCTGTTGAAAAGAGGTCATATAATTTATACCATTTAACACTAGGCTGACTTCCCTTCTTTGTAAAAGTCATAGTTAAGTCAGTCCCTAGCAAATTGGGGCTGGGGCTGGCCCCTGAATTCACTGGCCCTGTTCCCAGTCCAGTCATTCTCTACATTTTCAGAGGGATTATCTGTTATCTTCAGTTTGTTAGTTTGTACTTAATTAAATTAAATGGTTTGTAGCATGAACTGTTTATGGTTTTTTTTTTTTCCTCTAAAACCCTAAACTGACATTAGTGAATCTTGGAAATTTTCCAATTAATCATGATCCATACCAACTTTGTTCCATTCTTATCCCCCACTAATTCAAAACAACTTAACTGATCTTAGAAAATTGTATTTGGATTTCTTCATCTTGGTTGTGGGTTTCTACACCACATTTGTCCCACAGCTTGAGATTCATTCTTGGGAAAGAGGAGCTATCTGTATTTCCTCTATTTCCTGCTTGACGTTTTAGCAATAAAATTATAGGCAAATTTCTCAAGCATTGTTTTTGGTTGGAGGTGGTGCCCAGCTTAAAAATTTGAAATGGGTGACCCACCATTAGTTTAATAGTGAAATTACTCTTTATCCATAAACTTCAGAAATATTTTTTCAACACCTGTAATTTTTTTCTCATCTTTAACAGTCACAGTTGCAGATTATATTTCTAGAGCTGAGTCTCAGAGCAGACAAAGAAACCTCCCAAGGGAAACTTTGGCTAAAAACAAGAAAGAAATGGTAAGGAGAATTTAACCTGTAGGTTTTTTTTTTTTCTTTTTTCTTTTTTTTTTTTTGGTATAATGTAGCTTATTTTTTTTACTATAAAGTTACTTTATGATCACTTGTTTCCCCAAGTAGACAAATATTTTAGTTAAAAACAAAACAAAAATAAAACTTGATTTTGTTCTTGGCCCCTAACTGAAGATATGCATGCTTGATCCTGAAAGTACTTTCAGATTAACATTCGTAAAATTTAATCTGCCCAAATATATTGTATATAATGAGTTGCTTAATTTGGTGAGCACAAAGCTATTGTATATCTCTTCTCAGTAGTAGATACAGGCTTTTATAGTTTGAGTTCTTTTAAATGCTTGCAGGAATTTGATGTATAAATAGGAATTTCAGAAAGGTGAGTAAAGTAAGTGGTTATTTGCTCTACTTAGGGGAGTGTTTATTTACCTGGTGAGCTATAATTGTTTTAAAATAAAAGTGGATACAGGTTTAATTAAACATTACAATGCTTTCTGTGGTTTTGGCACTTCTGGGCATTGGTGTTACAGAGTTGAAAGACGATATAAATTTCAAGGATGTTATAATTCTTTGATCTACTATTGCATATGAAACAAGCTTATTAGCTAATTAATGTTTATGTAGTTTTCTTCCTTAATTGTAGATTTCATTCATAGAAATTTAATAGTCATCTCCTTTTGGCAGGTAAAAGATGTGATTGAAGAGCATGGTCCTTCAGAAAAGGCAATAAATGGCCCAACTAGTGCTTCTGGCGATGAAATTCCTAAGCTACAGCGTACTCCAGGAGAAGAAAAGATTAATACCTTAAAAGAAGAAAACACTCAAGAAGCAGCAGTCCTGAATGGTGTTTCATAAACTGAAGAAGTTCCTAGTTTACAGTTCTTTTACATTACATTTTCAATAGTGCTTGTACAAGCTTGCCAAAGATAGAATATGGATCGCCAGTCTTTACATCGCACTTTCAGTTCCTCCATTTGGAATCCAGAAAGGGGAGGGATCCTGAAGAAATCATATGTAAACATACTTTGACACCTACTGTGTTATAAAATATATCATCAGATGTGCCTTGAGAATAGTATATGTAACATTAAAAAAAGTTGCTGGCTATAGGAAATGTTATTTTGTTTTCAAAATATGGCAGAGTTGGGGGGAGGTGGGTGGGGTGGGATCCCTAACAATATTCTTTATGAAAGCATTAGCTGCTTTTGTTACATTTTTAATATGCAACCACTTCACCTGAGGAAAACTAGAATGAAATGCAGTCTAAAAATATTTTGCACTGAATTGTAACTTCCTCATTAGTTTAGTCTGGAAACTGGTCTGTCTTAATGTGTTTTTTAAATGCTGTATGTAGGGGAAAATCTGCAGACCACTGGAATACATTTGTTACTCTCATCTGCAGGGACCCTGGGTGATATTGGCAGTGACTGTTCTACAGGCTTTGTTTGGTTTATTTATTAAAGTGTACAGTATTTAAAAATCAAACATAGCTTTAGTTAAAACACTAAGCTGAATTAGTCATATCCACTCAGACATAATAACCTGAACTACTGAAAAGATCAATTTCCAGAAAGTTTATTCTGTATAAACTACATGTTAGTCATTAGTATAGTATCTTTTCCTTTTTTTTTTCTTTTTTTTTAAATTTTGGTTGTTTGATGTGCAATATGTTTTTGTATGCAGGTAGTAAATAAACTTTGATCTTCCATTTGCTGATTTTTAACTTGCTACTTTTTATGCCAATTGTTACAAAAGTAGTTGGAGCTATTTATAGGCCTAGAATAGTATTCTTTGCTTTTCAAAAGCATCTCTCGTTGCTCACATATAATATTAACATGTCAGTTGACCACATTTTGTAATGAATTCCCTGAAGTCTTTAACACTTTAAATTGAAACTGGTAGACTAGATGGTCTAGGGTATTTATATTTGATATTAAAAAAAGATCTTTGTATCAAACTCTAATCAAAGGCATTTTTTTAAAAGGGGGGATTGGAAGCCAGAATTGTACTTCTGCCTTTTAATTCTTTATTAGAAATTATTTTTAATATTGTAGTAAACAATTTTTAAAGAATAGATCAGTAATTGACCTGCTGAGTCACAAGGCAATAATTTTGAAAGTTTTCGTACTAGTTTGATTATCAGTAAAGTATATTTTGGTTGAAGGCTTAATTTCACAAACATTAAAACTTTCACATAAAATTTATTTTAGAAAAAAACACTAGAGAAACCAGTTTTAGAGAAAGTAATACATAGAGTTTGATTATGAGGTCAAATGAAGTAATAATGGCCTTGGAGGAGGGCTGTGCTCTCCGAAGTGGGTACTGTATAGACCATGGAGCAAGAAGAGTCATTTAGTTTTGTTATTTGACATCTGAAAAGTGGGCTTTCACATGCATGAAAGTGCTAAGCGAGTTTGATTTATAGACACTGAAATATACTTTGGGAATAGTAAAAAATGTAAACATTTCTCAGTATATTACAACCCTAGCCCTCAAATATAAAGTGCGCTAGTATTAAATGTGTCTTTTCTCATGAAAATCTTTTGGATAGTCCCCTGATGACAGAATTCTTAAGGGATGAATAGTGGAATTTTTTTTTTTCCAATAGTAAAGTTGCTACTTATATTTAAAAAAAAAAATTCTGCCAAAGCTCAACAGTTGTTGGCTGTTTTTTTATTCTAAGTTTTCTTGGATAAGTGGATTATAGAACTTTAAGTTTTAAAAACTTGGATAGCGGGGCATTGTGATACACACCTGTAATCCCAGAAGGCAAAAGCAGGATTATGCATTCCAGGCCAGACTGGCTACATAATGAAATCTTGTCTCAAAAAATACACTGACCTGGGGATTCCAGCAAGGACCTTGCACTTGCTAGAATGTACCACTGAGTTATACCCTGGCCCACAAAGAATCTGTTAATTTCCATATTAACAAATGGAGTGTGAAGAAATGATTTTCATTGTCTTTATATGTCTCACCAAAATTTTAGATTATTTCAGTAAAACAAATTATGTGTAGCAGAAGTTCTTCAGGATAGAAGTATTAAGTGATCATACTCTTAAGGTTCCATTACTTTATACGTCACTAAACCTTGTGATTTTAAGAAATGTGTATTCTGAAGAATGGTGGTAAGTGGACCTTTTTTAAAGGATTACACAGATTCAGAAATAGTTGTGAGACCACTCCCCAGATGTACATTGTTGATTCAGGTTGCCTTCCATATTTTTTTTTTTTTTTCGGAGACAGGGTCTCGCTTTGTAGTTGCCTTCCATATTTTGAGAGGGTTCCATCTTATTGCTGTCCTGGGTAGATGAGGTCTCGGGGTGGGAGTGCACTTCTTAGTATACACTAAACAAGGACATTCAACAAGCAAAAAATACTCGGAAAGATCTTGCACAGCTCGAAAGTTGTCATAAACAGACCTGAACTGAACCATGGGGTAGCAGAAAGTACATGGGGAACAAAAATGAACTGGTTTTCTGGATTCTAAGGAGGTGAGGGATTTTTGGTTTAGGTGCTTCGCTTTTAAAACTTCAAAAAAGACTTGAAATTCTTCTAACTGGCTACACATGAATGCAGTTACAGTAGGTATACACAAATCTTAATTTTGAAAAGGCATGCTAATGGGTAAGCAGTATATTCTATCAATTTAATGCATGGAACTTAAACCTAAGATAGTGCAGGAGAAGTGATGCAAGTGATACAGGTAAGACCTGAAGAATACAAAAGCTCTAAGCTCTGCTAAATCAGAATCTGTTTAAACTCTCATAATCCTTTCCATCTCAGTCATGCAGCGCAGGCAGGTTCCAACACATTGGTGCATAAAGTCTGGCATTTTTGTAGCTGCAGTTTGGACTGGGGTTATCTATGAAGGGGGGACTCTGTCAGTATTGGGGTGAGAAATAATATTTTTGTTCTCTGTAAACACATGCTTTTTTGAGGTTCAAATCATTCTCACAGACTGTCTACAGTGAGCTTATACAAAGGGTAAATGGAAAAATGACTCAAGGCATTGTCCTGTACCCTTCAGGTGATTATTCAGAATGACAGTAAAGGAAAATATTTTGCAGAAGGCTGCAAGGAACTTGAATGGTAGGACGTTAAAAAGTCTGAAATCCATCTTTCTCATTATCGTTTCTCATGTCTTTTTCATGATATCTAATATGGTGAGATTTCTCGGCTTATTTGAAGGGATGTGTGCTTGACTGGAGTATTGTTGCTCATAATCCAGTATCCACCTATGATGGCATTTGAGTTTTACTTTAGGAACTGCTGCAGTAATTGATGTAAAACTGTACCTGATGGCTGAAGTAATTCTCTTAGATAGGATAATAGGAAACGAACACTTCTGTGGGTCAGAATGATTAATTTCCTGGGTCTGGGATTTAGCTCAAGTGTGCAATCTTGGATGCACAAAGGCCCGAGTTTGATCCCCGCTACCGCAAAAGATTAGTTTCCTGTGACTAAATTTTTTTTCTGTAACTATTTACTATAGAAATTCAATTGAGTTCTAACATCCAGGAAACTCTTAAATATTGAGTGATGGAAATACATGTAATCTGTAAGACTATATTAATTTTTAAAAAGGTTTTATCGGAATCAAGTGTGTACAAGCCACACCCCTAGCATTCTGGGAGGCTGAAGTAGGATTGCCACTTGGAACTTGGTTTAGGGATATGGTCCGTGTCATGAACTACGTTCAATCCCCAGTACCCTTAAAAATCAAGTAAGGGGACTTGGATTCAACTTGTATCTTATGTTGCAGGAACTAAAAACATGAAGTCTCCCGGAAAAACTAAAGCAGCTTTATAATTTATTTCCCATAGTCTTTCTTTGAAAAAATCTTATAGATAAGAACACAATTGGGAAGCAACGATTTCACTTTTTGCTACTTGATCTTTTCAGAGCCCTCCCCAAATTAGACTTGAGTACACAAGTCAGACCACATGTCCTCAAGTAGTTTCAGAAGCAGTATTAATGAATTAAAATGTTTTATATACATACTCATCCCAGACTTTTTTTTTTTTTTTTGAGACAGGGTCTCACTAGTTCAGGCTGGCCCTGAGCTCACTATGTAGCCCAGGCAAGCCTTGAATTCAGCAATCCTCCTCTGCCTCCCAAGTGCTGGGATTACAGGCGTGAGCCACCATGCCCGGCACTGTGGTATGTGGTATCAATGGCTGGTGGGGGTGAGTCACCACGCCCAGCATTGTATGTGGTTACTGGGATCAAACTCCGGGCCTTGCGCTTGCGAGGCAGGTGCCGGAACCACTGAGCTAAATCTCTGGCCCCATCCCAGACATTTTGAATTGGGTTAAATGCCTAAACAATGAGAAAAGAACAAAGATGAAGTTAAGTAATTCTTCAGACTTCCCTAGTTTTATAGTCCCACTATTAAGTAAACTACTTACTATGGTCTTGGTTCTCTTTGTATTTCAGTCATCAGTTAATTTTCATTTTTGTAGTGGAGTATTTTCTGCAAGTCTATACCCTTTTAATGAGTTAACTGTAAAACATACAGACTAATTTTGTAGTATCGGGGCTTTAAACTTGTACCACTGAACTATATTCCTGGCCCCCTACTTTCTATTTTTCCTAGAAGCATTTTCCAACAGTTCTTTAGGTTTATAAATTGTTCCACAGAGTTTTTTTTTTTTTTAACCTCCATTGAGCTTCATTTTTCAAATGACTTGCTATTTTCAAGGAAAATGGAAACATGAAGTAATGTGGTGGAACATGTTTCAGATTATACCAGAACACCGAATTGCCACCCTGTAGTTGGTTCAATAATAGGTAACAAGACAAGAATGTTTCTGACATTCTGTTGGTAAGGTAAGGTTCTAGGCAGATGCACACCACCTTGCACTGTACAACAAAAAGCAAGTGCTTAGATCATCTGTGGTTACTGGAACTCAGTTACTCAATCCAGATTTTAACATAAAAATTCGAGGGAATTTAAAATATTTTTGAATTCTGCTTACGGTTTCCTAGCTATGTTTTCTTTTTTTTGGAGACAGGGTCTCACTTTGTAGTTCAGGCTGGCCCTGAGCTCACTATGTAGCCCAGGCAAGCCTCGAACTGAGCAATCCTCCTGTCTGTGCCTCCTGAGCGCTGGAATTACAGGCGTGAGCCACCACGCCCGGCAATGTGGTATGTGATATTGATGGCTGGTGGGTGTGAATCACCATGCCCAGCATTGTATATGGTTACCGAGGATCGAACTCAGGACCTTGTGCTTGCAAGGCAGGCACTGGAACCACTGAGCTAAATCTCCGGCCCTCCTAGGTATGCTTTACACTGTCATCAGAATCATGTCAGTGGGATCATTAGTGTTCAAAATGACTTTGCCAGATGTCTGAACTGCAAAACGACACTAACAGCTATTGTCATCAGTTTAAAAACTCAACTTGGCATTCTAGATTAAGTTTCCACTAATCCTTTAAATGAAGCATTCTTGCTGAGTGCATTTGATTTCTATATATTTCTATTTTGTTGCTGTTAGTTTTGGACTCACAGTGATCCTCCTATCTCTGCCTCCTGAGTGCTGGGATTATAGGTGTGAGCCATCATGCCCAGCTTCTACATATTTCTAATGGAAGTTATTTTAAGATACATTTTCACAACACTGAGTACTCTAGCTTTTCAGTACGGTACTGTTAATGTTAGGCTTTACTAATCTTCCCAAATTCTGCATGGTTTTGCTTCTAGCTGTCTTGTGTCCTCTAGATTTTTTAAATTTAGAGCTAATAAGATGGGAGGAAGAAACCCAAATTTTGTGAACAGTTTGTAGAATAAAATACAGTTCTGGAGCTTATATGCCACCTGTTTTTCACATAAGCGTTCTCAGTACCACTTGAATGGTGTGACTTTTATGCAGTAGTGATCTGTATGGTGACTGTTTTTGCTTAAATGCTTCCATAAGTATGCCATCATTGGAAAATATTTGAAAGGAATTCACTTAAAAGTCAATGTGAGAAAAGGTAGTGAACTCCCAGGATGAAAATGTCTTTGAAAAATGTATTTTTTTTTTCTTTGAGGTTCTGTGCATCAAACTTAGGACCCTGTGCTTGAGAGGCAGGCGTGGCGCCTCTAAGCTATATTCCTGGCCCTGTGCTTTAACTTGGTATTTTTTTCCTTTAAATATAGAAAGTTTATGCAATAAAAGTTTAATAAACTATAGTCAGTCCTCATTAGTAATTCCTTATTTGTGAGTTCAGCTACTCACTAAAAGTTATAATTTACAATCAACACTTGATACGCTTTCTGGGTCATTTTTGAACACTGACAGACAAAAAATTGAATCACACCATGTGTTAAGGCAACGAATGTTCTGCCTTTTTGTTTCTGCTCTTCTATAAGAACAAGTATCCTTTTTGTTCATTTAATGCCCAATTTCATGTTTTTTTTTGTCAGTTTGTTTTAAGATGACTTCCAGTCATGGTAAAGTGCTCTTAACCAATAATACTAAATATCTTTACTCTAAAAGCCCTTTACCATAGTTAATAGAACTTTACAATGCTTTAATAATATTTAGATGTTGCCAAGTGCAAGGTACTGTTCGATCCCTGGTGCCTTGGGAGCACAGCTGTATATATTATTGTTGAGGATTAGTGATAGTAATTTACCTCAGTTTTTCTAGAAGTCATCTGGTTATGATTTTTTTTTGGGTGGTACGTACCAAGAGTTGAACTCTGGACTTTGGCTTGCCAGCCAGGCACGGTGCCACTGAGCTATATCCCCCAGCCTCATGATTCTTAAATATAATACTTTATGTTAGGCTGATGGTTGTTTGCATTCAAATGTCATTTAAATTTGGTAGTATATGTTTTTGGTAGTACAAGATGAATACTACCTTGATATTGAGAGAAATTTGGTTTTGCTAGTAGTGTTTAAGATTGGTAAATAGTAATATCTAGATTATGTTAAAAAAGGAATCTATAAATGTTCGGTATCTTTAAGGGGCTCGATGAACACAATGTAAGTACTTTGAACCTTTACTGTATTTTTTTTTTTTTTTGAGACAGGGTCTCGCTTTGTAGTTCAGGCTGGCCCTGAACTCACTATGTAGCCCACGCAAGCCTCAAACTCAGCAATCCTCCTGTCTCTGCCTCTGGAGTGCTGAGATTACAGGCGTGAGCCACCACGCCCCGCATTGTGGTATGTGGTATTGATTGCTGGTGGGCATGAGTCACCATGTCCAGCATTGTATGGGGTTACTGGGGATCGAACTCAGGACCTTGCAGCTCAGGTCCCAGGACCACTGAGCTAAACCTCTGGCCCCTTTTACTGTATTTTTATAGCTTTTAATTTAGCAAATAAGAATAGTGACTTAACTAGTAATTTTTTAAGTCAATGTAAGTAAACTGGTTTTTAGATGCAAGGTTCCAAAGAGCTGGGCCAGTTGTAGCTGAGCAACTTTTCCTCCCCAAGATAACATTCTAACCTAACCATTTTGTGTTAATTCTATCATACTTAAATATTTTAGTTACAAATTTATCTCTCATTAGACTAGAGGGCTCTTTAAGAAGACTTTGTCATGATGAGCACATAGATACCAGATTACTTGCAGAAATGAAAAATGTTTCCATTTAAGGGGCACATATCTATTATTAAATGTTATCTCCAAATAACCGGTAGTCTGATTTAAAACACTCTAAACAAGAAAATTAAATCGAGACCTCAATTTAGCTGTGCTAAATCATGTTAAGAAAATTATATCGCACTGGTGTTTTATTATAAAAATTAATACACATATACATAAGCTAGTATGAATTTAAAATTCATCATACATTTACTTCATTTTTTAGCTTGACCTTCTAGTAAATCTTTAGCTTCATTGATTTTGGCTGCTATATAAGGAGATCCTCCTACAGAAAGAAAGGAAAAAAGGAATCATTAGGTAGATTTTAAATTTCTGCTTGGTAAAAAGCTACATTCACACTTCAAAGATTGCATAGATAAGATGGAATCAACATGAATTATATTTTATTGTTTATAAAACTAACACTCCCAGCTGATCATCATATATGATAATATATTTGATGAATGGGAAATGTAATTTATAAGGAAGATATGCATAAAGTGATACCTTTGTAGAAAGCTTAAGGAACAGAAATAGGATTTTAACATACAAATATATATGTGCTTTTCAAGTAGAATAAGCCGACTCATGGTGATTACAAGTTAAGAATAAGCATCAGTTTACTGTGTTATCTTAAAAACATAATTCTCAGCAACTTCTGGGTACTGCATTGAGGAAGACCTGAGTCTACTTTAGGTTGCTTTTCTGTCTTCAGTTTTTTTCCTCCTATAATCAACTGCACTTTGGTAAGTTTCTCTATAGCTCTCCCACTAAGCTGATGGAGCATTATGGTCCAAACAACAGCAAGCTGCATCAATAGGAAGCTTGGTAGAAGTACAAATTTATGGGCTCTGTTGACCTACTAAATCAGAACCCCTCCTGGGAATAAACTAAATCTCATACACTGAGATAAAATGCTAAACAACTGACAATCCTATTAAAAGTGTTGAAACCCTCCTTAATGAAAGACCTCTATGAAAGTATACTAAAATACTGATTTTTGTGGTCTGTGTGTTCGTGTTCAAAGGAATATGATTTCAACATAGCAAAGCCTTCTCAAAAGTATATCAGAAGCAAGTAGATAACATATCCCAAAAGTATCTAGGTAATTTCCAGCTACTGTAGGTGTCTAAACTGGAGGGGATTAAGTCATTTTAATTTCATTAACTGCAAATTCTTACTCTACCAGTAACAGTTACACCAGCAACATAAAAGAATTTTATGCTTACCTTTGTCTGGGTGATTTAAGAGCATGATTCGTCGATGAGCATCTCTTATTTTTCCTTTATTTGCAGTAGGGCTAATTTAAAAAGAGAAAGGTATTAGTTACTTCAGTCTCCTGGATCACAAGAAAAAGTTGTACACAAAAGGCAATTAAAGATGTAAAACTAATCAGAACAATATGAAAAGCTACTTCAAACCTCTTAGATATAAAAATTATTTTGAGTCAGAACTAAACATTCTCAAAATGTAGTTGTACTTGATTAGTATTCATTACAAATTCCTCTTAATGAAAAGGATACATGTTTATAGAAATGAAGGCAGAATTTAGCACAGAAAATGTTTTAGTTATGGAGAAGACCGAGCACTGTGACAATCCATTGTCCTTCAGCGAATGAAGAAATGCTCTGTCCTAGTATGCCTTCTTAGCGTTCAGACCTTTAATATGTACATGGAAGAAGGAACAGCAAGGCTCTGATGACTAAGACAATCTTCCAGGGACAGAATCCCCTTAGTAACTCTCTATCCTTCATGGCAGAAAAACTATTAGAATTACTTTACCTGACACCAAGTATTAATGCTGCTTCCCGTTTTGTCATTTTGGGTTCAAACCCACCTCTGTAATAGCCACCACTGAAGGCCTGAAAGGAAATGCATTTACTTTTAAAAAGAGAAGTTAATAAACATAGTTTATTAAAACTATGATTTAGTTTATTAAAACTAAAAGAAAATCTGTACCATCAATAGAGGAGACATTTCAGAGAACTTCATGTGCAACTCCTGTGGTATTTCAGTTTAAGTAGAAATATTTTTACAATTACCACATCAACTTTTTTTCTTTGCGGTACCAGGGATTAAACTCAGGCTCTTGTGCTTCCACTGTAGGTGCGGTACCACTTGAGCTAAATCCCCAACCCTCAGGAGTGAGGGAAAGAGCATTCTCACTTAGCCATATTCTAGACAAAGTTTGAACTCATATTGATCTCATTTTATCTCACTTTGATCTCTTGAGAAAAGGACCTAGAAAAGAGGACTGGGGGGTCTTCTGACTTCAAGGTCACTACTAAAACACAATTATGGCATGAGGAAGAAATCATGTTACCTTAGGAGGTCAGAAATCATATTGATAAAGCCCAGCACCACTTTATCCTCATGCATTTAACTACAACAAAAAATATTCAACAGGCTTCATCCTTAACTGACTGCAGAATATGGTTACTGTACCTACTATGGGAACTATCTAGGTATCTGAGGGAGTTCCATGGCTAAAGAGGAGAATTGATTAGATCTTGCTGTTTCTGATACAGACTAGATAAGGAAAGGCAAGAAAGGATAATGTTGAAGTTAAGAGTATGCGAACAGTAAAATGGTTTTAACACTCAAAATTCTACAACTATGCCCCTTAACTGTCTTGTAACATTTGACTTCTTAGTGTAGCACTATTCTAACTTCAACATCCTTTCTGTGAAATGCAAAAGAAGGGGCCACAAGCAGTCATTCTGAACTTCATGATGTTTGTAATTCACCCTTCTGAAGTGTGGCTCTAGGCTTCAGACACGAACTAAAATCGGCAAAAATACCAAGTCTTACAGATTTTGGTAGGCTCTGAAAAACTTGCTTTACTTGAGGTTCCATATGCTTCATGGCTTGTAAAACATAACGGCCTAAAACCAAAAGCAACAGAATAAGTAAATGAATCCTCAGTCTTCCCCACTTCATTTCTACTGCCAAACCATAAACAAACCTGCAAATCCTGCAGCAGCAATGGTCAGTCCAACTGCTACCGCTGTACCAGCCTGGTAAAAGGGGAAAAATATATATTTAGCTCTTCAATTTTCATTCTTTCCGTGCCCACTCTCCCATTCAAATTCATTACAAGTGCAATGAGATCAACAATTAAGGTAGAAATGTTCTGAATTACAAAACTACTGCAACTATTATATAGGACGCACTGTAACTCTGAAATTTCCACTAAGGAAAAGGGGCAAAGTCACCTTGCTTATTTACCTCTACAGCAGTGAAAAGGTTCATTCCACCCCCCAGGGAAATAAGGTCATATTAAAGGTCAATCAAGAGCAGTGGAAATAAGATTTCTGCTACCGAAGTAAAACTTGTTTACAGCATTCCTGTAAAATTGTCCTTGGGCATTTTCAACACCACACGTAGCCTCACTTCAGCTGCCAGATGCTAACTCTTCGGTTGTTTTTTTGGCAGACGCCCAAGTATATCTTCAGGAAGGAGCGACTTTGGATCTCGGTTTGCAACAGGCTGAGGGA
Source organism: Thryonomys swinderianus (assembly GCA_004025085.1). Taxonomy (NCBI): domain Eukaryota; kingdom Metazoa; phylum Chordata; class Mammalia; order Rodentia; family Thryonomyidae; genus Thryonomys; species Thryonomys swinderianus. Next base: position 54,519 of record PVIC010003408.1, read on the forward strand.
AAGCACAGTGCAAAGCGAAGCATGTAGTGTGAGCCTGTGCTAGGGGAATGCCAGAAAAAGTCAAACGCGTTTCCCCTAATTCCCAAATCCCCGACAGCCTCAAACCTTCGAGAAGCTCAAAGGTGACACTACTCGCATCCAGAGATCAGATGGAGGACCAGGGACTGGGCCCCGCCGAGGAACAGCGGAAGCACACAGGACCCACGAGGGTCGCACCCACATCTGCGTCCTGCAGGCTCTGAGGCGCCGAGACCCGAACCTCGCGCCCACCGTCGCGCTCGAGACGCGAACCTCGGCTCCAGCTCCCCGAAGTCGGGGCCGAGGTCGAGGCGTGGGCCTGAGGTCGCCGGAGATGCCGAGTGTGGCACTCACCATGTTTCGGCCCGGCTCTCCTGCCTTCATTGACAGCGCGGTTCATCCCAGCCCGAGACCATGGCCACCGGCTACCTGCCTCGACCAGAAAGCGACCCCACCACCGCCACTGAAAACAAACCTCCAAGAATTACGGCAGTAGCGGTCGCAAACGAAGCCGGAAAACTGTCGTAAAAGGAGACCGGAAAGGCGGAGGTAAGGTCGCTACACCAGTGGGAGGGCGGAGAGCCAGACTCGGTTGGTTGGAAAGGTGGGCGGGTCGCCTCTTTCGGAGTTTAAGGGGGGCACTTTTCCCTGTCCTTTGCTCTTTGTCCCGGGTCTTTCGGGATTTGGGAATTTTTGTCAGGGAAGGCCTGAGTATAGGAGAATGTGAGGAAATAGTTCCGTTTTTTACCTCTCAGCACCTCGCGTTGACATTGACGGTGGGTGGCTCGTTCCCGAGTGTCAAGGGGAGAGAATGTGCTTAATCACGTTGTGACACATTTCCACCAGGAAGCCAAGCGAACGTGGTGCAACCTTACAGAGCCAACCAAAAGATGTTCCAGAAAATCAAACGAACTGTTATGATATTAAGGGGTTGCTCGATGACATTCTTTTATTCAGAAGAAATTTATTTAAATATATAAATCGACAGGTCGAGTGTTTGGGTTTTTCTTTTGTAGAAGGGGCTTGACACTTTATAGACAGTGTCCGGAACGTGGGATCTCAGCATTCTGTAACTAACGAGCTATTAACTTAATCCCCTTCTAGTCCCTTAATAGAAAATAGGGCTTGAGTCTGACATTTCAGTGCATGCATTTCATGTATGCCTACATAAATGCTTGAAAAAAGAAAAACAATGGAAGTTTTACAATACGATATTTGGATAACTGGGATAAATTTGAAGTTATCTCCCCAGTTGGAAATTACAGACTATTAATCTGTTTACAGTGCAATTCTGCAGTGTAATTCTGCTGTATTGGGTCGGTTGTTTATTAGATAAATACTGGTATGTGAGTATCTTGGCTTAATTGTCCTCACCTTAAAAATGGAATTGTCAGCACATTATTTCTTTAAATCCCTGATAACCAGGGATTTTGTGATGGAATTGTCAACACAGTATTTAAGATGACATCCAGTGGTGACATTCAGGGTACATCTTACTCCTTTGCTTCTCTTATGTAGCTTTTACCCACTACTACCAAGTAAATAATCCATGAAGGCATAAGACTTTGGGAACAGATTGGCAAAAACAAACTAGAATGTTACTTGGGAAAATTCATTATGCATATAGTTTCTGTATATAAACTATTTGCTTGAGGGACAAGTTACCAAACAAAAGCCTAGCCTTAAAAAACTGGAAGTAGGAAATATAACAAGACATTTTGGCAATGCAGTGATAGCTTCAATTCTGGACTTCAAACCGAAGGTGCTTTTACGTACTAGTTCTATGAGTTGTTTCTGACTTTTGAGTATCTCATTTGTAAAACAACAGCAGTGATGATTACCATGTCAAATTTCTGGATGGTTAGAGATTGTGTACATAGTGCACTCTGCGCAGAATCTTAGTGTGGAGGCTTATTCTAAGGGAAGCCCTCAGTGAAACTTGATGTGCATAGACTGACTGGATTTTCAGGATGCTGCATTTGTGGATATCAATGTGGTTTTCCCTTCTCTGGTAAAATTCTGAAAAATTCCCTCTTAAATATTCATGAACTAATGAATGGATAAATAATTATTCCTTGTTTCTTCTGGCTTATGGCGACTGCCAGAATTCTTTGACTTGTTACTGAATCACTCTAATACTGGCGACCAACATCTTGAAATGTGATTCTATTTTGTGTTCATATTTCTGCCCGTCTCTCTGTGTAATATCTCTTTCTGCTTCTTTTTTAAAAGATATATGTAATTGCACATATAATCCAGGATAATCCTCCCTTCTCAAGACTCTTAATTTAATCATAGCCTCAAAGACATTGTAATATAAGATAATATTCACAGATTCCAGAAATTAGGTCTTGATATCTTTGAGTGCTATTATTTAGTATACTGCGAAGAATAAGAGAAGAAGGGCCGGAGGGTTAGCTCAGTGGTTCCGGCGCCTGCCTCACAAGTGCAAGGTCCTGAGTTCGATCCCTGATTACCACATATAATGCTGGGCATAGAGACACGCCCACCAACAATCAACACCGCATACCACAGTGCCGGGCGTGGTGGCTCACGCCTGTCATCCCAGCAGTCGGGAGGCAGAGACAGGAGGATTGCTGAGTTCGCGGCGGCTTGTCTGGGCACCATAGTGAGCTCAGGGCCAGCCTGAACTACAAAGTGAGACCCTGTCTCAAAAAGCAAAAAAAAAAAAAAAAAGAATAAGAGAAGAAGAAAAGAGGACCAGCAGGGGCAAAAATATATGCTCACTTTCTTCTTCCAAATATGTTAATTGGTTAAATCACTTCTCCTTGTGAAATAAGTGAGAGCTGAGAGGGAATGGATTAGGTAAGAATTTTCTTTTTGCATTGTGACTTTCAAACATTTTTTGACCATGACCTTTAGTAAGAAGTATATCTAACACTATGGTCTAAGGAATAAGTACGTACTTGGGCAGACTGAGCATATATGCAGCCATACACACACATACACATACATGTGCACACCCATAATTTAAATTTCTTTTTTATGAGGCAATATCTTTTTTTTTTTTTTTTGAGACAGGGTCTCACTTTGTAGTTCAGGCTGGCCCTGAGCTCACTATATAGCTGAGGTTAGCCTTGAACTCACAGCAATCCTCCTGCCTCTGTCTCCTGAGTGCCGGGATTACAGGTGTGAGCTACCATGCCCGCACTGTGGTGTGTGGTTACCAGGGATTGAGCTCCAGACTTTGCGCTTGCCAGGCAGATGCCAGAACCACTGAGCCAAATCTCCGGCCCAATATGAGTCAATATGTTAACTTCAGGGGATATCTGCTGAACTTTTTTTATATTTGCCCTTGATTTTTTTTTTTTTTTTTGAGACAGGGTCTCGCTTTGTAGTTCAGGCTGGCCCTGAGCCCACTAAGGTGCCCAGGCAAGCCTCGAACTCAGCAATCCTCCTGTCTCTGCCTCCCGAGTGCTGGGATTACAGGCGTGAGCCACCACATCCGGCACTGTGGTATGCGGTGTTGATTGTTGGTGGGCGTGTCTCCACGCCCAGCATTATATGTGGTTACCGGGGATCGAACTCAGGACCTTGCGCTTGCGAGGCTGGTGCCGGAACCACTGAGCTAACCCTCCGGCCTATATTTGACCTTGATTTTGAGACAAGGTCTCATCCTTACCCTGCAATCCTGGCTGGGTTTGAACTTGCAATCTTCCTGCTTTAGCCTCCCAAATATTAGGATTACAGGTGTATGCCACTATGCCTTCTTTATTTCTCTCTCTCTCTCTCTCTCTCTCTCTCTTTCTAAATCTAGAAAACCTTTTTAGTTCATGACCCTCTAATTGTTCATAACCTAAAGTGTAGAAAGCATTGCTCTACAAAAATCCATATCTTAAATGTCAATTGTGATTATGATGTGTATATAAAACGTACCAATGAAAAATCCATATTTGAAGTAATGCCCAGTATTACCTCTAAAAACTATATGCCAGACATTTGCTTTGTGTAGATTATTTCATTCCACCCTATGAAAGCAACATTTGTGTTTTATAGATCAGGGTATTTTACTGATAAATTTTTTTCCCCTCAGATCCCCTCTCTATCCTCCCTCTTTTTAAATCGCACTGTGTAGCCAGAGGAACACAAGAGTTTAGGAAGCTACCTTTAAAGGACTGTATCATGGTGTCTTTTGTCTTGTGACTTGGAGTTCACCTAGCTGTGGGCTCATGGTCTTCATTTCTCCATCTTTCTGGAGTTGCCTTAGGTTGAGTGAGTTTTTCCATGGAAGAAAACAACTTCTGATACCATGTATTTTGGTGATTACTCCTACTTCTTGCTTATTCAGGTCTGTGAATATTAATGACTTCCCTGTCCTCTATTTGCCCTGCTGGACATAGGACTCTTAACCATTTATTTCCATTTTTCCTTACTCCTCTCCATGCTTTTATAAACTATCCCTTTTTTTTGTCTCTCTTTAGCTATTTTATTCTGCCTGCTGAGGACTTATGTTCTTCCAATTCACATATCAAAACAGATGAAAGGTGATTAGATCAGAAGGGCAGAGCCAGCACTGGGATTGGATTAAAGCCAGGTACCATCTTTTTTTTTTTTTTTTTTTTTGAGACAGGGTCTTGCTTTGTAGTTCAGGCTGGTCCTGAGCTCACTATGTAGCCCAGGCAAGTCTCGAACTCAGCAGTCCTCCTGCCTCTGCCTCCTGAGTGTTGGGATTACAGGTGTGAACTACCACCCCTGGCACTGCGGTATGTGGTATTGATTGCTGGTAGGGCATGAGTCACCATGCCCAGCATTGTTGAATGTGGTTACTGGGATTGAACTCAGGACCTTGTGCTTGTGAGGCAGGTGCTGGAACCACTGAGCTAAATCTCTGGCCTAACCAGGTACCATCTTTGAAGCAGAACACTGCCCCTCAGCAGACATGGAATCTTTCTTCACTTAGGCCTAGACTGGGAAGATGGATATATCTTAGGAAACAGGGTCTTATCAGACCTTGAGCATGCTACTACTTTGGTCTTGTGCTTCTAATCTCCAGAGGTGTGGAAAATAAATGCCTATTGTTTATGAGTCTCCCAGTTTGTGGTATTATTGTTACAGTACTCCAAACTGACTAAAGCAGTGCACCATTTGTTTCTGGCATGGATAAAGACTATTGTAAGAGGGTACGACAATGATTCAAGTGGAAGATTATGGTAGCAGTGGCATCAACGTGATTAAACTCCTGCATATATTTTCAAGTATACCTGCTAGAATTTTCTGAATGGATGAAAGAGAGGAATCAAGAAGGGCTAGGAAGCTATAGACTTAGCAGTTAAAAGCTTAGAGCTTCCATTGAATGTTATTAGAAAGATTTCAGGAAGAGCAAGGTGCCAGTGGTGTTCCTGTTACATTGTTTGAAATACCAACTATATAGTTGAACTGTTTTGTCATAAAGGAAGTTGAACAATACAAGTCTGGTGCTAAGAGGGAGGTCTTAGCTCATGGCTGTTCTTAGGGGCCATAGAACAGATAAACCATCCATTGCATGAGTAGAGAGAGAGAAAGAAGAACAGTAAGGACTGTGGTGGTTTTTTGTTTGTTTGTTTGTTTTTGTTTTGCTACTGGGGATCGAACTCAGGACTTTGTGCTTGTGAGGCAGGTGCTGTGCCACTGAATTAAATCCCTGGCAGGACTGTGTTTTTTGTTATTTCCATATTTGGAATTTAGGAACATGAGGAAAACCCTAAACATTAGACTGAAAAGAAGGGCAGACGTCTGGTGACTGTGGTACCCTGCAAAGCAGGGGTAGAAAGTATTAGAGAAATCACTAGGTAATTGTGTTGAATGCTGCTAGTAGTCAAATGAAGTGATGACCAAGAATTGCCTGCTGGAGATCTTGGGAGACATGGAATGAAGTGTGATGGGGACAAAAATCTGGATTAGATGGGGCAGAGATTTAGCTCAGTGGTTCCAGCGCCTGCCTTACAAGTGCAAGGCCCTGAGTTCGATCCTGGTAACCACATACAATGCTGGGTGTGGTGACTCATACCCACCAGCCATCAATACCAGTACTACAGTGCTGGGCGTGGTGGCTCATGCCTGTAATCCCAGCACTCAGGGGGCAGAGGCAGGAGGATTGCTGAGTTCCAGGCTTGCCCTGGCTACATAGTGAACTGAGGGCCAGCCTGAACTACAAAGTGAGACCCTGTCTCAAAAAAACAAAAAACAAAAACAAAACAAAACAAAAATAACAACAAGAAAAAATTCTGGATTAGATTCAAGAGAAGATGAAAGGAGAAAGAGTGGAAATATGATTAAGACATTTCATCCAAGTAACTTTAGGGATTTAAAGAAATAAGTGGTACACAGTGGGGGGGGGCATGTTTTAAAATAGAATAAGTTTTCCTTTTTTTTTTCCCTTTGGTGATACTAGAGATTAAACTCATGACCTTGTGCTCACAAAGCAGGCTCAGCCCTGCTGAGCCAAACCCCTGACCCAAAATAGAAGAAATTTTAGCATGTTTGTGTGCTATGGCAATGATCTCATAGAAGGTAAAATTTTACATTCATTGAATTATATAATTTAAGAGTGAGGAGAAAATGATGCCATTTTCTTACTCAACAGCTTTATTTTAGAAATGAATAATCTGGAACTCACATTGGTTGACCAATTTCTAAATCTCTGAGAGTCCAATAATCGCTTGTCCTTACTGTTTATTTACCATAATGTTAGTGTCTCAAAATGCAAAAATACTAGAACTGCCTGTAACTGTACTTTCTTACCTCTCCTCTTAGGGATTATTTCAGATCTGGAACAATGAGGTGACTTAATTAGCAGCCTGTTGGCTGGGAATCTTTTGAATAGACAGCTGTTCACATAGTGTTATGTATAAAAGTTCTTTGTATATGTGCTGCCGAAGCGAGCACTATAAAAGTTCTTTGCCTACAACTTAGTGACACTTAAGTGTTCTCTTCCCTTCTATTTCATTATACTTTTTTTCTCTCCTTTCTCTCTTTTCCTCTGATGATCCTGCCATCTCTTGACAAACTCCACCGCTGGGAACTTATCTGTTTTTCCTGTTTGAACATAAATATTCCTCATAAATTATCATACTGAACTATTATCAGCAAATTCCCTTATGAGGTGTGCGAAGAGGCCCTTTTGCTGTAACTAGGAAGGAAGAAAGGAGAAGAAGGCTGAGGGTGGCTGGAGGATAGGCTCACGTAGGAGTCGGATGAGAGTCTGGGTGCTGGGCAAGAGGAGAGCATGTGAGAAGCTACGTGGAGAGGCCCCGACTCCAAGTGCATCCAAATCTGGTGTTGCCAGTCTGCTCTGCATCTATGAAAAAATGATTGACAGCGATGTAACCTGTGACTTACTTTCCTGTCTCTCTCATGGTTCATTTTCTTGTCACTGCATCTGTTTTAATCTCACCTAGTGACTTTCTCTTCAGCAGTTATTGTTCTGGCTTGGTCCTGAGCGTGTGAATGGTGGGCCTATCAGAGAACTGCAAAATATTTGAACAGAGTGACCTTGTCCTGGAGATGTACTTCTGAACAGAGGCTCCTCTCCCTTCTTGAGTTGTGAGGACAGACATTTGAGGTGTTCAGGGTTGCAGGAGAAAGTGAGGTCGCTCAATTGCTTTTCCTCAAACAGGAGATTGATTTCCCCATCCCATTCCGTGGTAGCCTATCGGAGGCTGTTGTCTTCCTTTCCTGAGCCAGGGTTCCCAATGAATGCAGAGCTTTATGTATTCAGTAAAACAAGCCTTTCTGCCGAGCTCTCAGTGAATGGAACTGACCAAAAGAACCATCTGTGTGAGTGCGTCGTATGCCCAGACCAGACAGACAAGTACAATTATTTGATTGCTGGAGAATGGCACTAAATGAGGATGAATAGTGGGTCACAGACTTCTTGGAGAATATATTAATAATACAGTGTCATGCATTAATAACATAGTGTCATGTGAAGCAAAGCTATACTGGGGGTCTGTCTGAAGACCCACTTTCATCACATGTTTAGCAACCTAGGTGGTGGAGGAGATGAGCCTTAATAAAGCAAGATATCTTTAAGTTCCACTTAGAGTTTTGGTGGAAGTTAAAAGAATATACACTGTACTGATAAGTGATCTGGTGAGCAGAGAGAAGCATGGAATTCATCCACTTCCATGTGTAATTGCCACAAAATTTGCATTACTATTTAGCTGTCTAAAATGCATTCAGAACTTTTCATCTTTTTCCTTCTTCTGAGCAAGTTTAAATATCATGGAAAATTAAGCAGGATTCTCTTACTGCTTGCTGGTGGGAGTGTAAATTGGTACAACCACCAGGGCAAAATATTTGGTACTGATTACTAAGGCTGAAAATAAGCATGAAGCTTTCTATTCCTTCAAAAGTTTCGTTTCTATATTGCTCTGTTGAGAAAAATCATTTTCACTCTCATCATTACAGACCTTGAAGAAAACTCCAAGAAATCCTTTCTAGCAACTCTGATGTCCTCAGTTACTCCATAGTGCACATCTTTAGCCCAGCACCACGGGCAGCTCTGCTCCTCTCCCCTCCTCTTCTCCCCTTCATAAACCTCATAGTTCTGTCAAGTGGGATTTGTCACCCCTGGTCTCCAGCTGTGATCTGCAGCGTCTCACCCCCTGTGCTTTTAGCCAAGTCTTTCTCTTTTTTGAGGGCCTTTCACCCATTTCACAACTGTCTTTCAGTTAAATGCCCAGATCAGTGTATTTTCCCTAACGTCATTTTTCCTGATTGAAATGAGAAGTATGTATCTACAGACTTTGTATGTAAAGGAACGGATATTCAATGTGGTAGGCACTTCAGGTCACACATAGTTTGCTTTGCTTTGCATTAAAGTCTGAAAACATCCTCACCTCATGGACCATTCAGAAATGGACCACAGGGTGAACTTGACTTAGACAGTTTGCCAGCCCATAGCCTGGTGTCATCTCTCCTCTATCTGAATTCATGTATAATTTTGTTTATGCTAACTGCCAGTTTCTAAAACTGTATGGAAATTATTTATAAACAAGTATTTTCTGTACTTGACTAGTGACCCTTGTAAAAGGAAATCGTCATATACTTATTACTCCCTACAGCATCTATTATAGTGTCTAAAGAGAAAGTACTACAGATGTTTGTAAAATGGATGAATAAGTTCTTGTTGATGTTATCCAACATTTATTTTCAACTCTCCTAAGCCTTTCCTTTTACGAAGTATATGTTCTGCTTCCTCCTGATCCCTATACCCTTAGTTAGGTCACATACACTAAAAATACAACTGACATTTAGCGAGGGTTTGTATATTAAATACTGCACCCACGGAGCATGTATTATTTGCAAGGGACCATTTTGGCCTCAGTAAACATCAGTGGCAAAGTCAGACCAAAGTCTTAGCCCCTATGGAGCTTTGTAATAGAAGCTGGGTGTTAATATAAGCTCTCCCTGTAATGTGTCTCAATTTTGTTAATTATAATAACAATAGTACTCACCAGTTGGTTTACTAGGGTCAAGCAATACTACAAATTGTAATAGTAGAAGCAGACATTTATTATATACTGCAGACATTTGCACATATTATCGTTATAAGTATATATAGCCACATAGGGAATTCATAAAGCTATTAACTGCATTTAGTTATTTTGTTGTCAGTCTGGATAAACTGGTGATCACAGCTGTCACCTCTATTTTGGAAGAAGAACTATTTTATTAGAGGCAATATTTTGACCACTAGCTAAATTAAGCAACATTATGTATAATAGACACAAGACTTAATCGTTGGTGGTAGTTCTAAAATACAGATCCTAGTAGGTGAAGGAGTAAAGATGGACTCATGTGGCTCAGGACAATTGTTCTTCTGGCACAGTGTGGCTCAGGCAATCCAAGAAGCTTGACACCCATAGCTTATGGAATAAGGTCTAAAAACATGTGGGGAAAGAGTGGTTCTAATCTTCCCTTGCTCCCCATAATACATGAAAGTTATAACCGAGGAAAGTGTCATCCTTTGCCACAATGGTGACTCCCTGTATAAATAATAGTGGCTTCTCTACCTATACCCTATGATTTACACTAAGGCTGAGGGAAAGTGTATAGCTTGTGAAAGCTCCCAAGTGGCTGGGATGTGCTTCTGCTTGAGCACTTGAACTCTAATTCTTTAGGGACAGCTTGGAACTGCACCTGCTAGCCATCTCAGGGTTAGCACAGACTCTGACTCTTTTTAATTGTGTTAGAAATTTTAAGTCACTAACATTCAGAAGTCAGTGAGAAAGTTATCACTTGTTTGTTTTCCCACCAAAATTTAGTGCCAGACACTACCTACTTGTAATTTGCCGAATTCTTCCTTCTTATCTAAAGATGATATGTTTCAGTTTTCACATCAGTTCTGGGTTCCAAGGAGAGTTGTCCTCACTCTGTGGGAGAGTGGAGGTGCATAATAGGACATATCCGGGTGTTAACACACCCAGTGGTCTGCTGTTTGAGGGAGTGTCAGTGGAGGTACTGAAGACTTAATGGTGACCATTTTCATTAAATTTTCTCAGGGAAAGAATTGTAGTTGAAACATCTGAACAACCCTTCTCTTTTGTTGAAGACAAAAAGGGGTATGTGTCTGCTTTTTTTCTTTCTATCAATGCTCATATAGAAAAAAAATTTTTTTTGCCTTAGACTTGGAGGATTGAGACTCATACCAAACTCATGCCAGGCAAGTGTCTCTGATTCACAATGTTAAGACTGTTTTGCATTCTTCAACTTGACCATGATATGTTTTATTTTTTAGGTATTGCTGGATTGGTTTGTTAATATTTTATTTAGGTTTGTATCTATTTTTATGTCTGACTGGCCTGTAGTTTGGATTTCTCATACTGTTATTTTCAAGTACTGACCTGAAGTTAAACTGGCCTCATGAAATTAATTGAGCACTCTGGTAGTGGAGAATATTCCCCTCCCATGATACTCATGCCCAGTCCCTGGAGCTTGTGAATGCTACATTATTTGGAAAAGGGTTTTTTTTTTTTCTTTTTGAGACAGGGTCTCTCTTTGTAGTTCAGGCTGGCCCTGAGCTCACTATGGAGCCCAGGCAAGCCTTGAACTCAGCAATCCTCCTGTCTCTGCCTCCCGAGTGCTGGGATGACAGGCGTGAGCCACCACACCTGGCACTGTGGTATGTGGTATTGATGGTTGGTGGGCGTGAGTCACCACGCCCAGCATTGTATGTAGTTACTGGGGATCGAACTCAGGACCTTGCACTTGCAAGGCAGGGGCCGGAACCACTGAGCTAAATCTCCGGCCCCTGGAAAAGGGTTTTTGCAGATTGTAATTAAGTAAGGATCTTGCAAAGGGATTGTCTAAGAGGACAGGGTATGTCTTCACAAGTGTCTTGGTAAGAGAAGGGACTGGGGGAGATATTATTACACACAGTAGGGGAGAAGGAGTGTGAAGAAGGAGGTGGAGACTGGGCTTATATAGACTCAACTAAAGCAATGTGGCAGCCAGCAGAAGCTGGAAGAAACACCAGGTTCCCTCAGAGCCTGCAGAGATTATGTGGCCCTGCCAATACCTTGATTTTGGCCTGCAAAGCTGATATTGTTTTTCTGGTGTCTAGAACCATGAAAGAATAAACTTGTGTTGTCTAAAACCACTCCATTCATTGCAAGTTGTAATAGCAACTTCTTAGAGTGTTCATAGGACATAAATATATGTAGTGCTCCACCCCCATAGAAGAACTTGTGAAAACTTTTGTTATTTCTTCATAAATTGGCAGAACTCAAAAGTGAAGAACTCTCTTTAGGGAATGTTTTAAGTTATAGGCTTAATTTCTTAAAAATAGTATAAGAGTGTTGACATTTTCTGTTTCTTCTTGGTAAATTATGTTTTAGAGATTTTCTCCCTTTAATTTAAAATTTGAAATTTAACAGCATAAAGTTCTTTAAAGCATTCTTTTAATATCTTTGTAATGACTGTATCATCATAATATCCTGACTATATATATATATATATATATATATATATATATATATATATATATCCCTTTTCCTTATTTCTTGACTAGTTTTAGTAGAGATTTACCTACTTAGGTTGTTTGTAGGGGACTCACAATTTGCTTAGTCTTCACTATTATGTTTACTTTTATTAAATTAATTTCCATCAGAATTTTACTATTTTCTTCCTTCTGCTTATTTCATTCTTCATGTTATAACTTTCTAAAATATTTAATTAACCAGTTAACTTTTAGCCTTTTCAATTTTCAAATATATGTATTTAGTCTATAAATTTACCTTTACCCTTTAAGTGTATCCCATAATTTTGCTGGTTGGTCTTTTCATTATCATTCAACTCCAAACATCTTCTGATCTCAATTGATATTTCTTCTTTGATCCATCTGTTGGTTGTACAGAAGTGAACTTATTTATTTAAAAAATAATACATACTATTAAGTAACTTGTTTTGGGCCAGGGATGTAGTTCAGTGGTGGCTGTACCTGCCTGGCCACCACAAGGTCCTAAGTTTGATCTCCAGTACCACAAAGAAACAAACAACTTTTTTTTTTTTTTTGCAAATGACTTTTAACTGAGTTGCAGTGTGTTTAGAAAACAACATATTTTATTTTATTTTTGAAATTTCTTGAGACCTGTTTTATGTTTCAACATAGTCATTTTTAATAAGTACTTTTTGTGTGATCAGATTGTGCATACCTAATGTTCAAATCTTTACTATCTTTCTTATTGTTCTATTAGGTCCTAAGAGACAAATGTTAAAATATTGTCACAATAGTTGTGGATTTTTCTGTTTCATATTCTAGTTCTTTTGATTATTATTATTATTATTATTATTATTTTTTGAGACAGGGTCTCACTTTGTGGTTCAGGCTGGCCCTGAGCTCACTGTGTAGCCCAGGCAAGCCTTGAACTCAACAATCCTCCTGTCTCTGCCTCCCGAGTGCTGGGATTACAGGCGTGAGCCACCACACCCGGCTTGATTATTGTTTTTGTGTTTTGACATTCTCTTAGCATGCATAAAAAATCAAAATTATATATCTTCCTGTTGGATTGATTTTTATCCTTGTGAAATAGTTCATTTTATTTCTTGTCTTAAAGTTTTCTTTCCTGATATTATTGTGTTTATTATTATATTATTGTGTGAGCTTGCTAGGCATGTGCAGCACCACTGAGTTCCATCCCTGGCTCTTTATTGAAAGAAAGAAGGATAAAGAGAACATGAAATAGGAACATTAAAGAGAAAACAACTATTCATTATATTAAATATAAATGTGCTAAATAGTCAAATTTAAAGATGTATTATCAGGTTGAATTTTCTTAAAACTTCAGAGTATGCTGCTTATCAAAAGATATTCAATATAGAGAAACAAGGTTGAAAGTGAAATAAAAATGTGAAAAGATACAACATGCAAAAGCTAGATGAAAGAAAACTGAAATAAAAGACATTGAAGAGTCTTAGCTGACAATCTACTAGTCTTGGTATCTATTTTTAAAATTAAAAATTAGTAGGGCAAAATTAATTTGCTCACATAGAGTTATGTAAAAACATGAAACCAAGTAACTGTGGTCAGGGAACTCAAATGGGAGGACACAAATGGGGGGATGGGAGGTCTCACTGCAGAGATGCCTTTTTGGATATAGCAAGCAGCTGCCTTACTCCACAGAACATTCATGCATTTGACATGCTCCCATATGTAAAATCTTAGTATTCTTTGTGTAAGCATAAGTGCAGATATTGCAAACAAAGTATCTAATTTCCAACCCAAAACTAATTACAAAGTCACAAGCACAAAAGAGAAATATGTTCATATTAATAAGTAACATTTTGTGGCCAATTATTGAGTTGAAATAACTTAGAGACTTCCTTATAGAGACTTCCTTGGGTTCTATGAAACTTCTATAATTTCTAAGATTTAGAAAACTGTTGGGGAAGGGTTCAACACTACAAATACAAACTACTGCATGCAAATTGAAGAATCAAGAAAAATTATAGAAGCTATCAAGATACATTGCCTGATATCCTTAATAGAAGAAGGCTTTCCCTTGAGCTCCCAAATGTAATGAATCGGAATCATATAGGATCATAGGAGAACCAGTACTTGACTATGACTCCAGGTTCTCACAGACAGCTGTGTCCTTAGACTCTGAAGAACTGTGAGGTTTTGTGCCTAATTCTGAAAGTTAAGTTGGAGTGTCATTGTGATTGGTTTTGGGATCTCCCCAGGGGATTGTAGAGCACACTTTTGGATGTGTTTGGGTAGGCCATGGAGACATAGCCATGTGATCTGTTAAGGGTTCTTTGCCCTTCTCTGGCACTGTTGCCCTGGTGTGTTTCCTGAGTACCAGTAAGTTCTACCATCCCTTTCTGCTATGACTTCCTCCCTTAAATCCAGTTACCCATGGACTGAATCCCTGGAACCATGAGGCATATTCAACATTCTTTTTGATTTTTGTGTGTTGTTTTGTGTGATTTTGGGTATTGTTTCTCAGTGAAAGAAAAACTAACTAATGTAGACAGTTAGAACCAGAGAAATAGGGCCATAACTGTGACTATACTTGGCTGCATTGTTTTGGATTCCTTCATCATTTCAGATGAGATCAGGTGCGTTCAGGGTGGTATGGTTGTAGACTTCATCATTTCAGATGGATCATTTCATTGTTTGTCTCTCTAAGAAATAAGATATCAGTCTAATTTTGTAGCCTTATCTGTGTTGTGATGCTTTAAA